>JASDQU010816191.1:101655-120442 GCA_032191745.1 Picea mariana
AGATTAATTATGCCCATCGAAAAAGATATAAGGAGGGATAGTATGATGTACCTCACTTTTGAAGTTTGTCCACATTTCTCCAATCCATGAGTTCCGAAGAATACCTGCAAAGGATGACAAGAGAAAAACAACTATCTACTACTCTAATGGATTAGACAAAATCTATCTATCTATGAAGATTAAAACAAGCATAGAAAAGTACATGTAAACACATACTAGAAGGAAATAGGCCAAGTATATTGATGATAACTTTAAAGAGACACTTGCAATCTTCAGATGATGTTGCAACAACCTCTCCAAGTCCTCCTCGTCCAACCCCTTGCTCGATAGATCCACGATCAAAATAACAATGCTTTGATNTAGTTGAGGATATGTCTACATTAGTTGTGATATCTCCCTTAGATACAACCTAAGTGTTATATTCGAGCCAAACCAACTTGATCCATTCATAGTTGTCCTTAGAAGAAAAAGGGATTTCTTCCAATATTTTCTCAACCAATTTGGCGCTCCCTTACAATGGGCAATGGAGCACTACAATGCTTACTTCTAGATAGACAAAGAGCACTAACACTCCCTGTACATGAGCAGGGGAGTGATGATCTTCCAAAAGTTGCTAAGATGACCAATTCTCATAGAAAAATACTTTGTTCTGATTGTCAAATGATGGGTCTTCTTCTTTTAACATGTATCAAGTGGGGTTGTATCAAGTGTTTTCATGGTGGTGTTCACGATGTGACACTTACGTGATGATAATGCGACACTTGCAAAAAAATCACGACACTTACGACAATGAGAATGTGACATGATCAAAGTGAGGAATTTTGATGTGTAACATCTAGAACCATGTAGTTCGACAGTTATTAAGTTTTACATCACAGATGTTAAGCCTTGCTTACCTTACCACGTGGCATTTCAAATCCATGTGGAGTACAAAATAATTACCATCAAACATACTATAATTGATGAAGTTGTTATGACATGCATGATGTCCCTAACCCATTGGAAATACATTGGCTCTCCGACCCTATCCCAATCTATGACTATGTTGACTGCATTTGATGGGCGTTCATTTCAACCCCACAAAATTCTTCTCTCTTTTCTGGTCAAGTTAGGTGGGAAGAAAATGGAGGTTGATGTCGGGGTGGTTGATCCACCCCTCGACTATAACTTACTACAATGGTGTAATTGGACTTATGCCATGAAAACCATCGTGTCATCCGCTTTTTGAACTTTATGTTTTCCTCACGAAGGGAAAATGGTGTCAATTGATCAGTTTTCCTTTGTGCACCCTAGTCCTAGTGCATCGGTTGGAACTTCGGTCCCTGTGATTGACAATTATCAATAGCAAACTGAGGATGTTGGTGTCAGAATTTATTCCTCTTTGATGGGTAGTTTTGATTTCATGGCACCAATTCACCATATTCATGCCATTTCCAGTGAGTATTTTTCGTCGATGAGGTTCATTCCTCTCCATACTTCATATTTCAATGACCCTTGGACCCTACCTTACCCGACTATGTCGTAGGAAGGTCAGTCACACATTTGGATGGAAATTCCATTGTCAGCTACAGATGTTGTGTATCTGTCTATTCTTGATGCTACTGCTAACCCATCTTAGAGGCCATGTATGGTCCTGATAGCCCTTGGGATGATATGCATCATCGATCCTATTTCCTCCCAGAGTTTGTTAAGATTGAACAAGATGATTTTAGATATACCTTGAGTGATATGGCTGGTCACACTATGGTTCCATTAGATACGCATGGTATTTATGTCGAAGGAAACATGGAAAATAACTCTCCTACCATCACGATCAACATCTCTCGTATTCCTGGGAAAAATGAGAACGTATATATCGGTGCAGATTGTTCACTTGAAGAAATACATATCTACATTGATCTCTTCAAATAATTTTGTGATGTATTCACTTGGTCGTATGAAGAGATGAAAGGAATCGACCCCAACATTTTTTAAGATGAGATTAAAACTTGTCTAGATGCTAAACTTGTTTGGAAACTTCTTAGAGTTGTTAATACTAGGAAGGCCCCTGCTATTAAGTTAGAGGTAGAGAAGCTAATTAATGTTAGTTTCATCTACTCGGTTCCCTTGACTGAATGGGTGTCCAATCCCCTTCCCATAAATAAAAAGCAAGGAACCATTTGTGTATGTATGGATTTCAAAGACCTGAATAAGGCTTGTCCTAAATATAACTTCCCGACTCCTTTCTTTGACCATATTCTTGATGAGTTCATGGGAAGCAAAGTCTTTTCTTTTATGGATGGATTTTTAGGGTAGAATCAAATTAAAATCAAACTTGATGATCAAAATAAGACAACGTTTATTTGTACTCGGGGTACTTTTGCATACCAGAAAAAGCCTTTCGGCCTTAAAAACGTTGGAGCAACCTTCTAACGTGTCATGACCTTTTCTTTTCATGATATTAAGCATATTGTCGAAGATTACTTAGATGATATCGTTGCTCACTCTTGCAAGAGAGTAGATCAATCCACTCACCTTCGATTAGTATTTGAGAGATTTTGTTACTATCACATTCGGTTGAACCCTCACAAGTGCATCTTCTGCATTAGGTCTGGTTGTCTTTTATGATTCTTAGTGTCTGAGCATGTGATCATGGTATATCCTATGAAGGTTGAGGAAATACTTTGATTTCCTCCCTCACACAACATTAGACAACTTCAAGGTTTGAAGGGGAAGGCTAATTTTCTGTATCGGTTCATAGTGAACTATGCCAGTTTAACTAAATGTTTCATGTGTCTTTTGAAGAAGGACACTCCCTTTATATGGGATGAGTAAGCCCAAGAATTCTTCGATTCCCTTAAGAAAGATTTGGTATCGGTGCCTTTGCTAAAGCCTCCAAACTACATTAGAGATTATTTTCTTTATATTGCCACGTCCGAAGGGACAGTTGGTATGGTTTTGGTTCAGGAGGATAACGAGATCCATGAGCACATTGTCTACTATCTTAGTTGAAACCTAGTTGATCTTGAACTTAAATACTCTCACATAGAGAAATTGGCCTTGGCCACCGTACATGTAGTTCAAAGATTGGGACATTATATATTACTTTGAAAAACTATCGTAGTTGTAGATATCAACCCATTTCAATATGTCCTCACCAGGCATACCATAGGGGGGAAATAAAATAAGTGGATTGTTATTTTGCAAGAATTTAATCTCGATTTTTCTTCCATGAAGTCTAAGAAATTGCTATCTTTTTCTGAGTTGATATCAGACTTCCCTTGACTAGATGAGGACATTTTTCATCACGCTTCATTCGCGGATGAAAATATTTTCCTTATCTCATCTTCAAACCACTGGTATCAAGACATATTGATCTATCTTCAAACCTTTAAGCTACCCCAACATCTGTCAAGAAACATTCTATGACGTATATGTAATCAGGATAAAAACTACCTTATTATCAGTGACACTTTGTATCGTTGAGGGGTAGATAATATTTTACGTTGTTGCTTGACTCACGAGGAAGTTGAGTTTGTTCTCAATGAATGTCACAGTGGGGCATGTGGTGGTCATTTATTCGGACTTGCGACAACCCAAAAAATATTGTGAGCCGATTATTTTTTGTCGTCAATTTTTAAATATTGTGTTGAAGCAGTCAATAAGTGTCACCCTTTATAGGTGTTCGCTCGGAAAATGTGCTTACACCCAACCCCTCTTCACCTAGTCGTCATTGTCGGTCCCTTCACCAAGTGGGGGATATATTTTATGGACTATAATCCAGCCTCGGCTAGGGGGCACCAACATATTATCATGGTCGAGGATTATTTTACTAAATGGGTAGAGGCCATGCCTATCGTTAAATCCAATGGTAAGACAACACCATTCTTTGTATTCAACTAGATTATAGTGCAATTCAGAATCCCAAGAGAGATTTTCATTGATCATGGAAGTCACTTTTAGAATGAAATGATGAAAGAGTTAGCATCAAAACTAGGGTTTAAACATGGTCATTATTCCCCTTACTATCCCCAGGTAAATGGACAAGTAGAGGAGGTGAATAAATCTCTCAAGACCTTCTTGCAAAAAACTGTCAGCCAGAGTAAATTTGACTGGCATTTGATTATTTACCCTGCACTTTGGGCATATTGAACCATGATAAATACTTCCACTGGTTTCTTTCCTTTTCAGTTGGTACATGGTGTGGAGTCGATTCTTCCAATTGAATGTGAAATCCCTTCCCTTAAGTTGGCAATTGAGCTCCTACTTAACACATCCCATCTCGAAGAATTCCTCATGCACGTAGAGCATCTTGATGAGCAGCATTGAGATGCCTCTATGGCTATCGAAGTGAATAAACAATGTCTTAAGGTTCAATATGATAAGTCTTTCTTTCCTCGATAGTACACTGAGGGTGACTTGGTTCTCCTTTATGACCAAGCCAAAGAACTTCTAGGGGTAGGAAAGTTCAACCCCATGTGACACAATCCTTATATTGTGCGACGTGTATTAGAGAAAGGAGCATATGAATTAGAATATTATGAAGGGAATGTATTGGATGAGCCTAGAAATGGGCTCTACCTTAAAAGGTATTATGCTTGAGCATCCAATCTTGGGCATGACCTTTGTATACTAGTGTATCTAAGTGTATATACTTCTTTATATTTTCTTTTGTGTCATCAGATTGCTTATCAAGTTTTCCCTTGGTTGGAAGATGTCAACGGACTATTTGGTTTACCTCGGATTCAAGAATGGTTCCAGTCGTCATATGCGGAACATGACTTCCGTCACTTGGGTCACTTACTCACTCGAGGGCCAACTGGTGTCTTCAGGTGGCATTCGTTTGGGACCATCAATGAATAATGCAGTTGAGTATAGATCAATTATAGAACTATTATGCGACGCCATTTTACATGGTGTTCGGTCTTTAGAAGTTCGCCTGGAGTCCTAGTTAGTCGTATGTCAGTTGAATGAAAGTTTCCATGTGCAACCTCCTACTCTACTCTGACGATTCCTACAGGAACGACTTTTGGAAAAATACTTTGATTTTATTACTTATAATCACATCCATAGAATTTCTAATCATGCATCTGATGCATATGCTAATTATATTTTAGATTGGAATTAGTCACATAACTAAGAAAAGAAAACAAATTCATACATTTACACATTGTAACATATATAAGTAAATCTGAAGATCAATTTTTTTTTTTTAATTTTATCCTTTCGAGTTCAAAAAATATGGTGTCATAGTACAAAATGGGGCTCACACCCTCAAAATACAAATATGACCAGTATATAATATGACCATGGAATCTATATGATAGTGCACTATGAAATTTGTGAGACATTGAAAGAGTCGCACCCACGCATGGGGTACAACCACCACCTATCGTTGCATCGCCACTGGAAGATCCTCCACTTGAAGCATAGGAATCTTGTGCGTCAATCAAGACAGGTTCCCATGCACATTCTGTATCACTCTCCCACATCCCTGCCCACTTGCTCATCTCCTCGGCCCCTCCACCGATGTCGTGGTAATCCCTCTAGTCATTGTGGACCTACAAATGCATAACAAAGCAATTGTTAATCCTTGATACGATGCAAAAATATTTGTGTTTTTTATTTTTATTAAAAAATACCAAAAAATGAAATATATAAAAACATTTCTTACCGATATTACCATAGGTGGAACCTGGTGGCAAAGGCATGTATGGATCCCCTCTGTATTTGATCCCTTTGTAAGGGTAGTCCTCAATGGCTATGACCTATCGACGCCACTAGAAAAAGAAATCATCATTATAGGGGGTTGGCACCCTACCACCTCCTAGCTGCTTCATCACGTTGGTCCACCGTGACATAGCTGGATCGCGTTGTCCATGTGGAGAAATATCTACTATAGGGCTCAATCCTGGAACCCTCTCAAAGAAAAAAACTACAAAGTATGGATTCAAATCCAAAATTTCTCTTTTTCCCTTGTTTGAAATATGTCAAATGGCTCTTCATATTATCCAGTAGAGAGGTACACTAGTCATAAATAGTGGGTCTTAAACACTCCACCACATAGAAAATTAGTGTCCTTGATGCCTCGGGCCATGAGGATGACCCCAAAATCCATGTGAGTACTAGTACGATGAACTTTAAGCTCAGGTTCTCGATCACCCTAATAGGGAGTTGGCTCATTACTTTATATGTTCCTAAAACACAGTGGGTGGAAATGTACTCCTCCATCGTCATACCACCCCCATCCCCTTAGACCCTGAGATTCACCTCCTCACCTCGGCGAGACAATCCTGTGATAAAATATATATCATCCACTTCAATATCCAATGGTTTCCCATCGATATTGAAGGACTCTGTCTCCGGATCCCAGTAGCTTACTAGCAATTGGAGTAACCTCATCTGAGCCCTCATTCCCTTGAGAGCCCAAAATTGATAAATACCACATATTTTTAAATCATGTTGGGCCTTTTCATCTCTTCCTACTGCTGCATCTATCTCCTCATGCTCCCTTTCCCTCCATTTAATCACCATCCTGCAAAGGAGAAACCATTTTTTGAGTTAAAACCTTTCAAAAACTTTGTTCATGGACTTGTAAGCGGGATAACTTGGTAACAATCATGTATAGGGTTGCATATACATGTGCATGCTTCACTTTTCCCATGTATATGGGGTCGTATACACAACCCGATGAATTGTCACCTGCGTATACCCTATTTTCCATGTTACACCATCTAATACTAAAAAAATGGGGCTTAAAATTGAAATTTAAATCATTGAAATTAAAGAAGAGGGGATGGGAACTTACTTGGTCTAGACGGTTGTTGATTTCGTTTATCACAACTCCCGCAATTGACACTTGAAGATGATGGAGAAAATGGCCTAAACTGCACTATGTGGATGAAAAAAATCAAATGGTATGGTAAAATGGTCTATTTGTACTATTAATAGGAATTTTTTACCCACTTCCTATAGTTTTTTCTGTTTTTTGACCTTATGGACTAATAGCACAGTAGAAAAACTTGGTTTCTGGTGGTTTTTCCCAGGATTTTTTGCGGTTTCCAGCGTCATACCGTCTGTTCACACCTTCGGCAAGTATATTCTTTCACCAACATATAGGATAGGTTTTCAATTTGTTTTGCATTCTTGCATCATCCTATGACCATGATCCATGCACCCTAGGTATGAACCCATTTCTTAATGACACAGAACCTTGTTACTGCCACTAGAAGTGTCATTATTAATTGGTAGAGGCTTACCAAACATGGGTGCCCTAGTTAGAAATTTTGTGCCATTTGGTGCCCGTGCAAAAGTTATTCCATAGGAATGGGAGTTCCTTATAGTCTCGATATGAATTTGAGTTCGAACCCCATATTCTTACTCACAAACATTCTAACCGTTACCTATGGGACTCCCCCTGATTCTTGGTTAATCTCTTTTCTAACTCTTGAAAACATGAAAAGATTGTCGAGTGAACTTGTCTCTTTCACACTCGTTAAATGGATTTGAAATGATGTCTATTTGGTATAAGTTTAACCATTTTCCGAACCAAGTAGACTACTTATGAAAAACTAATACTCTAGTCACCATTGCCTAGAAGAGTTCTCCTAGGTATTATTTTATACCTTTTTGGGCCTAGGGAACTAAATATACGAAAAATGACATTTTTGGCATTAAGTTGTAATTTCATTCTATCATCTTGCTTGCAGTATTGAGCCTATTGTCGGTTCTCTCTTTTTCTTTATAAGCCTCTTACCTTATCAATTTTCATCACTAGCCAAACAAAGACTTCTATATATCCTTTGCAGCTTGACACCTTATACCCTAAGAGGAAACATCCCCCCGAGTGTCCATTCCCGGCATGCACTTCCTTGCATTGAGCATAGGTATGTTCCACTGGTTGGAAATAGATACTTACTCGCGACACTTGTTTCCTCTCTTGTATCATAGCATTTCATTGCCTATGAAAAAAAAATGGACAGGCGTGAAAGTAATATTATCTCATATCGACAGCAATCATGTCACCTTTGAACAGAGCACAAACTTTTGAGTCCACTTTCATCCAAAGTTTGGGTTTAGCATGACCGTAGGAAGCTGAGCTTGTTACTTAGATTTTACTCCTCTGATTGGTTATTCTTCCAGTCCCTATGGAGAGTTTGTTGATGCCTCTTGCATCAAAAAGTTTTATCATCAATTCTATGTTGCCTGATTTATCCATATGTCTCATACTCTTGTTCAAAGGAAATCTATAAGCTTGTGTTGACTATTTCTCAGAACTCTTGACTTTGCATGTTGGCCATACCCTTAGTGTATCTTAGAGTCACATGAAGATGTAGTCCTACCATGCACCCTGGTCCTAATTTCACTATGGGTAGGTAACCTTGAACCCAATAGTTGACTTCTCCTCATCGGTCGCTGATTGGTGGGTTTCCATTATTTTCAACGACAATAAATCTATTCACAAATTTGGATTTGTGTAGTGTCTTGGATTCCATTATCCTTATTGGTGGTTTCTTTGCCTTTGTCAACAATTTTCCTTATAGGTTGCTATTTAAAGGGTCCCTTTCGTGCACTACTTGCATCTGGTGCATGCGAGGGATGCACAGGGTCATTGATTTGTGAACATACTATTTTTATGAGATCCTCCTAATCATCAAGATATTTCTTTATACCTCATGTTGAATGATGAGGGATTCCCTAATGCTCTCCTTTCAACAGGTCTTCTTCCATCGAATTCAACTCATCTATTCTAGAAATGAGACCTAGAGTCCTATGAGTACCTAGAGGCTTGCAGTCATCAGTGGTAGGTTCTACCCCCATCGACAGTTGCGACGTCATCAATGTCTCCTGATCGATGGATTCTTCAAGTGTTTGACCTCAACACCCTTATTCACACTTGTAGAATTTACTCTGTGCCTTGATACCCACTTTCATTATCAGTGGGTTGTCCTGTGTTGGTTAATGGTATACCTTAATGACTGGTAATCAAACAAAGTCTCATTGTGTTTGACCTCAACTCCCCTATTCACATGATGTAGACTTCACCTTCGACAGATAGTGTAGAATACCTCCAACTTGCAGTAGCAACATTCTTCATCTGCTATTGTCTTTCATTGGACCAATACATATATGACTTAAGTGATCATGGCAGATTAGATTATACTCCATTGTATACAAATATCTTCAAATTGATTTTGAGATTGGATTACACTGTACCTTGTTCATGACTATTTAAACCTATGGCATATGTCCACTTTGTATTTCCTATTCATGGCCATGAACATCTATTTGATATATTTCCACATTGATCTGCAATGTAATTTATATTGGTAGCCATGTGAACAAAGTCATTATGGATTGTAATATTATCATGAGCAACTAGTACTTCTAGTTGAGTCTTCATTACTCCACTTCTGAGAATTATAATGTATTTCGGCCATCGCAGATACTCCTTTGACCTCACACATTAGGGGGCATATATTATAGAAATTTTTTCCTCACTCCATGCAACTTGCTTGGATGCCTTTCCATTTCCCTATGCAGACTTGAATTTCCCTTTTTGTGCCTTCTAGAGCCAAAAACCATATTTTTCCACATATACATTCCCTATGAATTAAACAACAAGCGTATACGTAGGTTTCTCCACTACAACCCACGTACATTGGGTTTGGTGCTCAAAATTAAAAATTATATTGAGTTTCCATGCCATGTCATGAGATCCATGATCCTTGACCTTCCATATACTAGAAACACTCTGACTCGGCCCTTCAGTTCCATTTGAAGGCTATAAATTGAGCCATATCCAAGCCTTGGGGATTGAAAAATTCAACTTTGAGAGAAAATAAACTCTAGAGAAATTCCACTTCATATTGAGTCTACATCCCTTTGTCCTTGAAAGTATGAACTCCTTGTTCAACCCCCAAGCTATTAATTCTTTGTGATGGAGAACCCCATCGAATCCTTTATATGAGCTTGCCTTTGGTGGATGTTTGAAGTGGTGGAGGCCCAATTGGAGGAACTTAGTTTCTTGGTTCCGATATGTGTTGTTACAGAAGTTTGACACTTATGTACTTCTACTGATTATTTTACTAGAAATACGATTGTCTCGTCCAATTGATATCTTGCAAATATTTGAATTATGATTCCATGGTCGTATTTGTCATGTATGTTAATGGATTTTGCTAATCTATATGATAACATTATATGTTATCACCATATTCTTGCATATCTTGGTTGTTGAGGACAAGTTGCAGGTATAAAGCTTTGGGTTGCATGCTCAACGGTGGTCTTCATCGAACATTTGGACGAGGTAGGCTCTTAGCCTTGTCTTGTTAGAATTTCAATTATATAACATAATTTGGTTTAGATTTGATTTATGTGTGTCATTATGTTTGTTGTGGTTTACCCCTTTCCATAGAGAGATTTTCCTCATAAAAATTATAATTATATATAATATAATTTATATATTATAGAATTAATACATATTATATAATAATATATAATATATATTAATTATATATTATATTAAGGGCATAACAATTAAGAACACGATTTTACTCCCTAGAGGTCATACTATATTTATGACAATAGGATTGCAGTGATGATGAAGATGATAGTGACGACAATAACGATGAAAATGGCAATGATGATGACGTTGACAATGATGATGATGGCGTTGACAATGATGATGAAGATGATGATGATGATGATGATGACGATGACAATGACAATGATGATATCGATTATGGTAATGGATGGGGATGATGATGGAAATGATGATGATTTTGACAATGACAATGATGATGATGATGACAAGGATGATCACAAAGAGAATGATGATAACAATGACAATGACGATGATAATGACATTGATGATGATGATGAAAATGATCATGACAATGACAATGATCACACAAATGATGACAATGATGACGATGATCATGATCATGATAATGAAAATGGAATAAAATGATGATGATCATCATCATCACATTAATGATCAAAATAATGATGATGGCAATGGTGATGACAATATTGATCACAATGATGGTAGCAATTATGACAACGATGATCATGATGGTGACAATAACAATGATGATCATGATGACAATGATTGACGATGAAAATGACAATGATGATTATTATTATGATGACAATGATGACAATGAGCTCATGGGTGATTATACACCACTAGAGCACTCATTGCATCGATTGTTATCATCTGAAAATGCAAGATCGATTTTCATTTTCAAAGGTCGATGCACTAGCATATATGAACTTGGGAGCATCATGGTATGATTCATTTAGAGGCGGTGATGAAAATCCATTTGTTTTCCTTTTGTTTCACATGTTGAGTGATATTCATATTTTTAGGCATGTTTTGTTGTTTAGTTCATCTATTTGGATATAAGGCTTCACATGCTTACAAACTATTCAAAAATATCTCAGTTCAACACTAACCTATAATTGTATTTGATAGTGTGTTGAATACACAAAAGTGTTCATATAACAATCTATTTGATATCCCTAATCATATAAAATTTTCATAGGCTTTTTAATGAATATTTTTGGAAATTATCCACATTGACAAGTTTTGTCAAATCAAGATCGAAAGCTATATTCTTTTCAATTTCTTGAAAATGTAGAATTTCCTTATATAAAAATATATATTCAAATTTTTTCTCCTCTTAGTAACATTTCCAACAACTATTCAGTTTCCTTGGACTAATTTCAAAATTGTGTTACACCCTTTTGAAATTAGCAGTTTACCGACCCATTTCTCTGCAGTCTTTGTAGGTGCAATTTCATGGTTGGAGACCAACTTCCACCACCAATGGAGGATTATCGAAGTATATATGGAAGAATTTTTGTATTGGGCATTGATTATACATTGATTGTAAACACTCAACAAGCTTCATCTCTATCTTACATTGTTTCAATAATCATCTTATATGTCTCCTTCAAAATGACAACTGATCACCACTTTTAGCCATTTTAATGTAATTTTATATCTTGGAATCCATAAGGATCCGGAAAATTTCCACTAGAAGAAAAATTTCAATAACAAAATGATATTAAAATATGGAGTAGGAATATTTTCCATCATTTCCCCTAGGGGTCAATTTTTTTTCATTTTTGGGCTACATTGAATAGTGTTTTGGTCCTATAATAGGTATTTTCGAGTAATGTTAAAAATTTGTTTGACTTCCTTGAGGTTTTTTCAAGTTATTTTCCAAACATAAGGTCAAGACATTAATCGGTATTTAAAACCCTGTTACTTCGATAATCAAGTCCAGCTCCTACTAAATTATCTCAATTTATTTTATAGCCCTCTTCCTTCATCTCAATATATTTTATAGCCCTCTCCATTCATCAAATTCTCTTCTTCCTTCATCAGGTTCCTTTATTAGGTTCATCCTTGGCATTTGTGAACTAATGAACTTATGGAGCTACCCTGGTAACTATAGTCTTTATTGGCCTTCCTCTCCATGGGATTTTCTAAAGAAAGTTGCAAGTATATGGAAACCAAAAAATCATATAAATTCCCCCCTAGTTCACAATGAAAGGCACAACACATACCCA
The DNA here is from genome assembly GCA_032191745.1 of Picea mariana. Classification (NCBI taxonomy): domain Eukaryota; kingdom Viridiplantae; phylum Streptophyta; class Pinopsida; order Pinales; family Pinaceae; genus Picea; species Picea mariana. Next base: position 114,217 of record JASDQU010816191.1, read on the forward strand.
AGTGGTTTTTCTAGAAAACCCATGTAAATTTCCACTAGTTACTCAAGTGAGCACATTATACCCAAGAGCACGACCATGACGATGTATCTTGTTGAAGAAGATTGAAACTGGTGGTTTTCATATTTAATTCTAAATAGGCCCTTGACATCTGTTCTTAGCATGAATAAGAGTAAGGAGTGTGATTTTTTTGTGTTTTCAAAACACAAAAAATTCTCTGGGATAGAAGTGAACTATCAAGGCAATGAACTTGTGTCACCCAATTTGTGTACTTTGAAAGAAATTAAAAATGGGTTTTATGGTTTACATGATGAATTGATGATGGAAACAAGTGGGTGTGTGAGTCATCTTTGAGTCTAGAAACCCTCCCATATCGTTAAGGCATGTGAATAGTATATCCATGTCAAATTTCAGTGCATACATAAACAGTTTGTGAAAATTTCAACATTGGTGCCATTCATGACAGGTCACCGATGTTGCCCATGCCTAGTCCTAGTACAATTTATTTTCATTGTTCCTTTTAAAATTCGTTTGACACACACGTTCTCACATCTAGTACTGTAAGGACATGATGTAATAATGTCGATAAACAAGTACTTATAGTGACCCTAAAACTAGATTATTATTAGTAGTAGTAGAATTATAAAAAAACATCAAAATTTTATCAACAATTATGGAAAAAAAATACACACCCTTTTTTGAATTATTTGGGCTTAGGAGGAAGATTAAGTGTGATAATTTTTTATCTTGTTGAAGAAGATTGAAATGGTGTTTTGCAAATTTAATTCTAAATAGGCCCTTGACATTTGTTCTTAGCATGAATAAGAGTAAAGAGTGTGATTTAATTGTGTTTTCAAAACACAAAAACTTCTCTGGGATAAGAATGAACTGTCAAGACAATGAACTTGTGTCACCCAATTTGTGTACTTTGAAAGAAAATAAAAATAGGGTTTATGGTTTACATGATGAATTGATGACGGAAAAAAGTGGGTGTGTGAGTCATCCTTGAGTCTGGAAACCCTCCCATATCATTAAGGCATGCAAATAGTCTATCCATGTCAAATTTCAGTGCATACATAAATATTAGATATTATTTTCGGGATTAACTGCATAGTGTAAGTCATTGTCCCCATTCATGAGAGGTCATTGACGTTTCCCATGTCTAGTCCTGGTACAATGTATTTTCGGTGTTCCTTTTAAAATGTGTTCTACACACACGTTCCCGCATCTATTACTACAAGGACATGATGTAATAATGTCGATAAAAATTTACTTTTAGTGACTTTAAAACAAGATTATTATTATTAGTAGTAGAATTATACAAAAACATCAAAATTTATCAACAATTATGGCAAAAAATTACACACTCTTTTTTGAATTATTTGGGCTAAGGAGGAAGCTTAAGTGTGATACATTTTCATCTTGTTGAAGAAGATTGAAACTGGTGGTTTGCATATTTAATTCTAAATAGGCCCTTGAAATTGGTTGTCCCTTGGTTATGGAAGAAAGCGAAGATTAAGGAAGAAAGACAAAGTATGAACTGCGCGGAAGGCATAGTCACTGAGAATGGGTCGAAGTGGCCAAAGAAGAAGAAAATACAGGGTGAATTAAGGGAAAGAGAGTCGTTGAACGAGAAGATAAAGGGAGACACATCAACAAAGAAGATGGATCATGGACAAATATGCAAACGAAAAAATCCACCAACATATGCTTGGACCACCTCATGGGGAAGAAGGAAAGATAGGCTGGAGAATCCCTGAAAATGCGAGCCAAGTGGACCTAGGGTTTTAGACACCTAGGGTTTTGGCACTTAGGGTTTTAACACTTAGACTTCGGTCTAAGGTTATCCAAGAGTAATTGTAATGTATAAATAAAGATCTAGATGAGAGAAGAGGGTTGTTGGTTGTTGAGTGTATTTGTTGTGAGAGAGAGAGAGACAAGATACTGTAGAGAGTCTGTATTGTAATATGTTCAGTTGGGTGCGAAGATCAACCTTGCAACTGGGTGCGTAGGGAGAGGAGAGAAAGAGATATGCAAGCTAAGTGCGCAGATAGAATTTTATGTTTTCACTTAATATATAAAGAAACACAGTTTTGTGGACGTAGCACTAGGGAGAGGGTGAACCACATATATCTTCTTGTTATGTGTGATTGATGTTGTGTTATTTTCCATCTGTTATATTTTTGATGCATTGTTGTGATAAATCTAAGATATCACTTGCGAAGTAGGTTTAAGTGAGGTAAAGGATATCTAGATCTCCATGTGTTGTTTTCATGCATCCACCTTACATTTCCCCTGGTTGTAGACACATGTGTCCTGCAACCCCCTATTTCTACTTCGGGTGAGACTACATCTGCTCCGCAGGTGTTGTCAAAAGGGCAAGTAGTTAGGGCTTGTTGGTGCACTGTTAGAGTTGAACCCTAGGTCTGCCCTTGTGCCAACAAATGGTTCCATTGTCAGGATCAACATCTTCTTAAGGGAATGTCATGGTGGTTTCCATCAAAGACAGATATTGAGAAGTGGATAGAAGAACAATAAAAGGACTTTGTTGAAGCATAGAACAAGAACCCTAAGCTTAGTACAGAAGACTGGTTGGGAAGGTATATCTTTACTGATATACATGAGATTTTCTTTGGAGGAATTCATAAGGAGCTATACGAGTGGTTATCCAGATTAGAAGATACCCAGTTTGAAATTAGATCTATACCATATGTGGTTTGGACGTCGACATTGATCAAGAAGGTCAAGAGAGTTGATAATGTTGTGTCAAGATCAGTGGATCACTGGTTTGATAGCACCATTGGAGGGTACATTATCAAGTTTGCTATTGACAGAGTAGAGTCATATAGCCAAGCAAAGGGATATTTCTTAAGGGACCTAGAGGAAAATTTTTACACTTTTTGAAGTTGAAGATCATGATGCTATTGCATGAGAAGAACATCTTGAGGATACAGTAGTTGGTCAGATTGAAAATCTAATGTTCAAGAACTTAGACAGTGACAATGACACAGAGGTTGGAAATACGCGTAGTGGAAGGACCTTCAAAGAGGTTCCTCTGGTGAACTTGTTTGAGCCAAATCATGAACCACTAGCACAAGACAAAGGGTTATACAGTGGAGAAGAAGAAGAGTTATTGAATGAGGAACATTCAAAGTCTACTAGGGCAGAAGAAGGGAAGACTGAAGAACCTCACCGAGAATAATCAGAGAATTCAGGAATTGCATCGACTGTTGAAGTAAGTACTATTACTCGTCCTATTGTTTTAGCAGCATTAAGTAACTAGAGTAGCCAGAGCTATCAGAGCACCCAGGGAACTGTTACCAGCAGTTCAACACATACTCAGTCTAGAAATCTAGGAAGATCTATGGCAGATGAAATGAGGTTACCTATCTTTAGAGGAGATGGATATGAAGATCCTGATCAGCATTGGATTTTATTCAAAGTTGTATGGAGTATTAAGCAAGTCAATGATGAAGCTATTAAGAGAGATCAGTTTAGTACTACCTTGAGAGACCGTGCATTGAGCTAGTACATGGAGTTTGTTAAAGGAGTTGCACAACCTAAACCGCTAAACGATATCAAGACTACATTGAGTGAAGAATTCAAGAAACCCAATTCGGAGTCACAGCGCATTATAGAATTGAAATAAATCAAGCAGAGAGTAGTTGAACCTGTTTGGGAGTTTGATTAGAGGTTTAAGACCTTGACATGCCATTTGATTTTTTAGATTCCAGATGAGAAGAATAAGGAATGGTTCATTTCTTCCCTCTTGCCACACATCAAAGTTCCTTTGATGAAACATAAGGTCTCTTTGTAGGCTGAGGCATTGGAGATCACCATGAAAATAGAATCAACCCCTATGGGAGAATCCAGCTCAGGTATGAGTCAAATTTTGAGTCATATAACTAGCCTATCTCTGTAGGTCGAAGATATGAAGAAAGACAAGGGAAAAGATAAAAGAGAAGACATATGGTGTATCAGATGCAAGTTAGAGGGCCATGACAAGGATAATTATCCCTTGTTTAATGAGTACTTGGCCTCTAGAGCTCTGATCCCTTTGAAGTATGTTACTCTACCCTGGTGTGAGGTATGTAGAAATAGGCATTTCCCTAGTGAATTTTATTACATGTAAAAATATTTCTAGACACCTACCAACCTTTACTGCACATTCTGTAAATCTATGGGGCATGATGAGAAGGACTGTAGGTCTTATGACCTCTTGCATGAAAGGTCAAGAGATACATATAGGATTCAAGAAGAGATGCAGCAGGAGGGAAATTATACGTAGTTTAATTCCCCAGGAAGAGGAAAATTCAATCCTTGTGGTGGATTTAGAGGAAGAGGATAAGGAGGAGGCATGGGTTGAGGTTGAGGTCAGATCATTTGTTATAACTGCACCCAACCAGGTCACTTGGCAAGGGACTGTCGGAACCCTTGTACCACTTGTATCTACTACAACTCATTTAAACATGTTATCGAAGATTGTCCAGTACTGCTAGCCAAACTTCAAGAGAGATGGGGAGGAAACGAGCAAGTAAAACTAAGAAATGAGCAAGTAAAACTAATCTTAGCAGAACCTCGCGGAGTGGATCCCAGAGTCATTGTTATCACTAGAGGAGGTGTTTTTACAGGAGAATATAGGGTGACACTAGAAAATAATACAGAGGGATCAAGGGTTAGAAGAGATGCAGAGAAAACACAAGTGTTTGATCCAAAGAAAGAAAAGCAGACGTTTGAAGAGGCAAAAAGAGAATTTGGAAGAGATCATGATTCTTCATAAAAAATATAGCCAGGAATGAGAGAATGTGGAATGCATCTGGCATTCGATCAGTTAGCTGCGCCTGGAGATGGAAGAGAGGTAATCAAGCTTGTCAGTTTCTTATATATGTTCATTGATTTGATTAAAGATGAAAGAGTTATGAAAGAACTACAACACTTGATCAGATAGTATGAGATAGGGAGGGTAGATCCTCTGTTGAATAGAGTAGTACACCAAGTATTCAGAAAGAGAAGGAAAAACAAGGAACTACACCGTAATGCTCAGATTAGAGATTATGGCATAGATTATGTGGTCCTCAACTTTGTCTCAGAAGTCAACATTATGACGAAGCAGACCTGGGCATTGATGGGAAAACCTAATTTGATTTATTCCCCTATTAGGTTCAGGATGATTAATCAGCATGTAGTAATCCCCTTTGGAAGATTGGAGCATGTCCTTGTGGACATCGATGGGGTGATGACGTTTGCATACTTCAAAGTAATTGAAATAGTTGATGATAGTTGTCCTTATCCTACGTTGTTGGGCATCGATTGGCATTTCAACAACTCGACTGTTGTTGACTTAAAGAAAATAAGAATGAAATTTGAAGGTGATGGCCTTAGGGTCATTCTGCCTCTTGATCCTGACGAAGGTTGTAGATACACAAAACCCATCAACAAAGAAGATCATGCTTATGAACTTGAGAACATATATAAATTGACAGCAACACAACAGGATTACATTAATCCTACGATGGATGGAAATTTAAGCTGGAAAAGTGAAAGCGCTTGCTCGTCAGCTTGAGAAGAAGCACCGGAGAATTGGCAGAACAAGATGTATGAAATCTCTACATGAAGATGTGCCATATTGACCCAGGAAGTTTGTTGGATTGGCATAGAAGTAAGTAACCTACCCATGTTCGATGGTTTAAATCATTTAGAAACATTCTTATTGGAATTTGAAGAAATTGTACCAGAACAACAGAGGTTGTTGGCACTGGACGAAGCCTTGAAATCAATGCCAACAAGATGGTGGGTAACACACAAGAAGAACATCATGGAGTGGGTGAAATGTCGCACTTTGATGACAAAATTCTTTTCAGACCAAGTCAAAGGGTGCGAAGTTCGATACACGGGTTAGAGTTGTCTGAAGGACCATGTGCGAAGTTGTGAGGAGGCCTAGAGAAACATTCCTCAAGAACAGTGGGTGCATAAATTCATTAACACTTTGGACACAACGCCTATCTATTGGTATCTTCAAGTAGAACTATGCCTCACCACTATAGATTGGCATGGTATGACTCAAAACTTTGTAGCTACATTTTTATTTGAAATTCATCACCCCATAGTATATCAGGTGTTACAAGTTGTAAGACAGAAAGTCTTTGAGGAGGCACCTAACCTTCCTTTGGAGCAAGAAGAATATGAATGGACTGCACCTCTTCAGAAATTACAGGGTTGTTACAATATC
>JASDQU010816192.1:2442-25120 GCA_032191745.1 Picea mariana
GTCATTGATCCTAATAAAGTGATTGGAAGTTTTATGTATGTCGTGTGTTCATTCTATTGACTATGTTTTGAATTAATCTGTTACTAAGTGGATTTTAGTGATTTTTTTATGCGATTTTTTTTTGTCAGAGGGTTATGTGCCTACCTGCATCATCACGAGTCATGCAAGATTGCATAAGTTTGTGCAAGGCATGGATGTTGTTCATAAATTTTTGAATCTCTATATAAACACTATAAATCCATCATCTTTCTTGTTGTCATATAAATCTAAAATATTATATTTTCTTACTCTTTGATACTTATTTATGATGTTATATCGTTGCAAATAAGTTTTATGCTGCATATGGCATGCATTCTCTCTTTTTCTTTGTGCCTAGAAAATATTGAGAGGCTTATGGTTTTGTGAAAAGATGTATATTTTTTAAGAAGATATATCAACAATGAATCACTTCTTGATACAATGTATTCATCTTATGATCATAATTGAGTAATTTAGAACAACACCTTATAATATCTCAAAGAGGTWTGAAAAGGGTTTTTGTTGGTGCATCAAAATTGCACCCATTTCATTTCTAGAAGCATCCATTTCAATATCAAAGGATTTTTTAATGTAAGTAAGTCAAAGATATGAAAAAAAAATCATGGACACTTAATCCTTTTGAATTCTCTCTATTACACATGTTCTCAACTAAAATAGGATCAATCATAGTTCAATGCATTAAGAAGGTGTACAATGTGGAAAAATTTGGAAAAAAAAAAATCTTGGATAGTTCACCATTTCATTGAAACTTCATAAGCCATGGATGTTCTTTGGTGGTGGTGTACCACCCCCACTACTAAACTCAACAATTTAAACTGATACTTGTTAAACTAAATGCATTCATAATTGACAAAAATTCTCATGCATCTAACAACATTTTTAAAAACATGAATGCATCCAATTATACATACATGAAACAACATATAAATACTCAAGAACTTAGAGTAAAATGCACAACAAATTGAACCCATAATTAGAAATAGAGAATAGAGAAAGAAAAACACTTTCTTTGTAAGAAAATGTGCAACCAGCTGCAGAGGACAGATGTTTCACCCAACCATATACTTGTTGCCTCAAATATCAATATCAAGTCACCCCCGAGCTGGGGCTATGAATCCAAACTAAAGGATGTCTCCTAAGAGTGTCTATTGTTCACTCTCAACCCAAAATAACCCACAACAAGCTAATTTCTTACAACCATCCCAATCCACCAGCTCTCTTTCCCCTCAACCTACACAACCTAAGGAATGTGATCCCATTCTCTACCACATAGTTCCTCAGGATATCCCACTTCTCTGCATGGATCCAAAACAAGTTAGAAATGAAATATCTCCTACTGAGGACTCTAGAAATGCCAATTGCAACAATAAAAGGTCACAACATCAAGCTCACTGGATATTGCATAGAAATATCACTCTACAGGCCTAACAACCTAATTATTCATGCAATTACATCTCCACAAGATGACCAAAAAAACCACTATGGCTCTCTTCAAGCTCCAACATTCAACACGCTCTTGTTGTCCCAAAATTTTCTTGTAAAAACTCCATACAATACCCATTAAAATTTCCTTTTACTCATTCATGTTGACTCTTACATTCCCCAATGTTGATTGTACTCAGCCCCATGCTCTCAATAACTATGTGAGGTGACTTTTCACACCAACCCTCTTAAATCTATTCAATGACTGGGGCTTTGATACACTCAAAAGGAAAAATATAAGGTTCATAGAAAAACAATAATTTTAGAAAGTGCATTGGGGATTAATACACATGAATAATTTACCCCCTATAACGCCTCTCTTGTGGAAACTTATAGGTGGCTAGACAATAATGGATGAAATTGTTTCCAAATCAATGCTTAGTCCATCTTGGTCACATCGAATCCAAGATACACAAGTCCAAGTTTCATGAACATATACTTGTGTATGTTTGAAAACATTTGAACATATGTTTTTTACCAAGTGCTCCACTATGGATTTGTTTCATTCGCCTCATTGTTCACCTTTCTCTTCTACTTCTTGTTCCTTATGGTGTTAACCCTATGCTTCGTTTAGTGTTTGGTCTTCTTTTCTTTTGGCTTGTCTTGGAAACCATATCTTTTTGGTAGGTGTAACGATGAAACTTGCAAATATTCAATACCACTTGTATCATGGAAGTGGGAAACCCAAAATTCATTCAAGTTTTCCTCACTTCTTCCTTGTGAACTAACAGGATTTCCAATTTGGACTTGCACATTGTCTCAAAAACGTTTAGTGGTGACCAATTCCTCTCCTTATTTTTCATTTTTGTTGTGTTTTTACTAAGCACTCCCTCGTGGTTTCATTTCCTCCACCTCGATGTGCACCTTCATATTCCTCTTCTCATTTTGCATGGTGTTTTCCTTGTGTTTTATTTAGTAATTAGTCTTCTTTCCTCATGTATTGTCTTGGAAACTACATCCTTTTAGTATCTATATTCCATGCCACTCATCTCATGGAAGTAGGAGACCCAAAAATAATTAAATGTCTCCTCACTTCTGCATTGTGAATAGGCATGCTTGCTAATTTGGGCTTGTAAGTCATCTCTGAAACGTTAAGTGATGACCAAGACCTTTCCTTATTTTTCAATTTTGTTTTCTTTGTACCAATCTCTCCCTTTTGGTTTCATTCCCTTCATCTCAATGTTCACCTTCAACTTCCTCTTCTCATTCCACATGGTCTTTTTCTTGTGTTTTGTTTAGTGTTTGGTGTTATTTCCATATGGCATGTCTCAACAACCCCATGTTTTTGGTAGGTGTAAGGATGGTGGCTCAAAAATATTCCATGTCACATGCCACTTGTCTCATGGAAGTTGGAAACCCTAAATTTATTCAATGTCTCCTAATTAGTTCCTCCTTGTGCATGAATGGACCTGCCAATTTGGACTTGCAAGTCATCTTAAAAAAATTAAATGATGACCAAGACCTCTCCTTATTTTTATTTTTATTTTCTTTTTACCAATCATTCCCTCATGGTTTTGTTTCCTCGACCTTGTTGCTCTCCTTTGTTTTCTAATTTTTCATGGTGTTTTCCTATGTTTTATTTAGTGTTTGGTATTATTTCCTAGTAAGTTGTCTCAACAATCACATCTTTTTTGGTAGGTGTAAGGATGGAGGATTGCCAATATTCCATGCCACTCATCTCATGGAGGAGGGAATCCCCAAATCCATTCAATGTCTCCTTACTTCTTCTTTATGCATGAGTGAGGTTGTCAATTTGTCCCTACAAGTCATCTAAAACAATTTAAGTGGTGATCATTTCCTCTCCTTATTTGTCATTTTTGCTTTGTTTTTCCCAAGTGGTCCCTTTTGGTTTTGGTTCCTCTAAGTGTGTCTTCCTCTTCTCATTCCACATGATGTTTTCTTTATGTTTCATTTAGTGTTTGGTCTTATTTCTTTGTGTATTGTCTTGGCAACTACATTTTTTTGGTAGATGTGAGGATGATGACTTGAATATATTCCATCCCACTTGTCTCATGGAAGTGGGAAACAAAAAAATTGTTCAAGGTCTCCTCACTTACTCCTTGTGCAGAAGTGGGATTGCAATACATCTTAGAAAGGTTAAGTGTTGACCAAGACCTCTCCTTATTTGTCATGTTTGTGGACCAAAACCTTTAATATGTTTATTGTTTGCTCTTCTTGCCTTGCGGCTTGTCTTGAAAACCCCATCTTTTTTTTTGTTGGTTCAAGATTATGACATTACATAATATTTTTCTTTATACTTGAGAAAGAATTGAACGAATATCAATGTCTCCTATAGCCAACTTAGAGATTTCCTAATTTTCGATAAACACTTATCAAGATTTATAGTTTTTTTTGTTTTGCAAATGTCCAAGTTATTTATGAGAAATAAATTGTAGCGTTGTTGTGTTTCCACAGGTTTTCATTTAAGAAACTCGAGAGCCATCTCCACCTCCTGTAGGAAAATCACCCCATACTAAGGTATCATGTGTAAAGTTAAATATGCTTTTAATTTGTTATCTTGTTTTGGCTATTTTTCATGTTTCTTATTAATCTAACATATTATAAATGTGTATGTAGATCACATCATTATTATTTAGTTCACCATGTCCATCTGTCTCGATTCTATAAAGGGGTTTTGTCACTACCCATCAATACACTATGGATGCACCTATGTTCCCTACACCCCTCTACCCTACCACAACCCCTTATTGCATGCACCATCGCATCTATTGTAGTTATATCTACAATGGTTGTGTTTATAATTTTTGCAAATACATCCACCCTATCATCCATTATTTCATGGAAGCATGTTATCATTACTGGATGAATTATTATCCAACATGAATGAAATTGTTTTAAGATATTTTGATTTTTTCTTTTTTTCCAAGTGCAAACTTTTCTTAAATGGAAAAGAATTAAATAAAAGTTTACATTTCTAGACATTTGATCTCCTCGACCCACAATATATTCAAAATTAGTATACATTTACATTGATTATAAAAGAAAAACATTCATTAATATATGTCGTTAGTCCCCAAAAAAGTGACCAATAAACATGAGGAGCCCATATAGTAAACTTGCTAAACTAGCTATGGTTAAACTAGCTAGAGTTTCCTTATCATGTGACTAAGAAATGTTACGTTGTTTTGAAAGAAAATACGGAAATTATTTTCATGGAATACCAGTGTATCAAGATACCAGTCATAGGACAACTTCTAACCACTAAAGTAAAATGGTCCCATGGGGGAAACTGATTTACTATTTCGTCTAAGACTGACATAGTTTAAACCAGACAATATAAACCTTAAAGAGACAAGTGGAAAAATATAATCTAAACATGCAGCTGACCATGCAGAGAGACACATGTGCCAATCAGATTTTGGGCTTGTAGTGTGGCCACGCATCTCGGGAGGTGGCTTTGAGCATCGGAGTCGTGTCTGGTGCTGCTTCCTCCTCCGGATTCCTTTGCGCAGCTGATACTAGGATCTATTGTTCATTCCCGAATGAATTTGGTTCTACATCTGAGGGGTGGCATGATTCATGCAAGGCTGAGAGCATTTGCAGGAATTGTGTCCCCTTCCCATCCAAGATTTCCAGATGAAAACGGAGTTCATCCAAATCCTTTCGCAATTCGAACACCAAGCCTTGCAGAATTGCAAGGCCTTCTTGTATCTTTGTGAAGGAGACACAGTCTGCGTAGGAGAGAGGTTGCACCTGTTTATGCCCATGGCTAGCGCTGAAACCTTCACTCGGAGCTTGGGCGCAAAAATCTTGGGTTGGGGGTGAATGAACTGGCAAAGGTTCATGGGCCTAATTTGCAAGAGAATTGGGAGGAACGACTGGAGCTGGCTGCAAGGAAGAGGCCAAGTATGAAATTGGCCCAAGGTTGAAACCTAGACAATTTCCCAATATATCAAACGATTTGATCCTTCATGCATGGGGTGAGGAGAAGGGCGAGAGACTGTCGAGTCTATGGCCAGACTACGTCAAGGAGGTTGGCGAGGAGGGTGATGAACTATGGGAGGGTGCAAGTGTAGGAAAGAGAGCCAAGAGAGATCAGTTTGGCTTCTAAGACGAGCCGCGTTTGGATTTTCCTCGCTGTCTTGACATGGTGAGGGAAATCAAGAATAGGAAGAAAGTTAACGAAGCCAAGGAGCAGTCGGGGAGAGCGCAGACTGCTAGAGGACTCAACTGAGTGCTAATGAAGCTGCGAAGACGTCTGGTGAGGTTCAAAGTGTAAAAAATGATAGTGTAAGAGGACACACATGAGCAGAGTAAAGGCTGGGCCATTGAATTGGTCCATCAAGGGGACTGGAGGCCAGAGCCAGGCGCACTAAGAGTAATGGTGCTCTGGTTACAATGGATTTTTGTTAAATGCATGGCACTGGAGGGAGGGGAGGGCATGCACCTGTCACGTGGTTGGTTCCATGTTGGTTGTCACCTATCCATTCCATATGACATATGGACAACACTATCACCCCATCCATGGAGTTGTCAATGGCTAGAGCCTTTTCTTTGCATCTCTGGAGGATGGGATGCGTCTGGTGGATGGAAGCTTGGTAGAGGAGGTCCAATCCCTCTAAGTTGGTTCCAATATAAGCTAGATTGTCTATGACCTGAATCTCCTTCTGTCTCACATGCGAGGGGATGAGGGCTTGATTGGGTCGGATAAGCGTTGCAATTGTTCTGAGTGCATAAGAACTCACCAGCAGGGCGAGATTTTTTTTGGATCTGCTTCGTTTAGGATTTTTCGGAAGAGATTGAGAATCACTTGTGAATTGCCTTCCACTATTAGTTTATTGAAATTTTGTTCAAGCGCCAACTGTAAACCTCTTGTGAGCTTGCATAGTTCTGCAACATTATTAGTGGTATGTCATAAGATTCTCGCGATGATGAGAAAAATGTTGCCCTAATGGTTTCGAAAGACCACTCTGAAACCTGTTGCGCCCGGATTTCCTTTGGAGGATCCATCGAAATTTAATTTTATAAAATCCTCAGAAGGAGAGGACCAATGAGAGGGGTTGTCCCTGAAGAAGTGATTATGAGGAGTGGGGGGTGAATTCTGCTTTAAAGTGAGATTCCCGTTTTTCAAGATGCTTTGTTTTTGAGGTGGACATGTGAGGTCCACTTCAGTCCAATATTGCAGGCTGATTGTTTCTAATATGTTGGTGCATCTTCGGGTCCAACAATGTTTCCAATCTTGCTAAGTGTTCCTGAAGATTATTCGATTCCTTTCCTTCCAGAGTTGCCAAATGATAAAACTGAGGAGTAGCTACAATATTCAGTTTAAAATGGGTGAATGGAAGGCCACATCTCTCCACTCTTCGATGGTTGTGTTTATGCTTTCTCACTTGTGATCTGAAGTGTGCATGGTAGACGGACATTGATCCCAAACTTGGGTGTTGACGGAGAAGATGTTTAGAAAATGGTTCATTGATTCCGCTTCCTTCATGCACAACATGCATATGGATGACCCAGTGAACCCCCTTTTCATGAGATTGTCCCAAGTGAGAATGATACCATGCGCAACCAACCAAAGGAAGATACTAATTTTGGGTCAATGCTTAAGGGACCATATTTTGTTACAAACTTCCCAGGGGGGAGGAGATTGAAATTTTCCTTGATGACATAGGATTCTTTAATGTTGAACGTGCCCCTTGAAGAGTGTCCCCATCACAAAATGTCCTCTCTTGGAAGAATGGGGATTTTCATGGTGCTGGTCAGGTTGTGCCAGGGTTGCAGATCCACGTGGGCTTCAATGTGCAAGTCCTCTCCTGTTGATTTCCAGCAACGTCAGGTGGCATTTGAAGGGTTGTCCTTCTAATAATCTGCCACTTTTGTCATCCCCGCTTGGATATCCGGGGTGTTGAAGGTGTCAACCCAGGCCTCTAATGCCAGAATAGGTAGTTTCTATCACGAGTCATCCTAGAAGAAGTTTGTTTGACCATTACGGATTTCCCAGAAGGCATGGTTGAACACTAAGATTCGATTATGCCTAGATGTCACCCAAATCAAGGAGCCTAGGGTGTCTCTGTTCCATCTGATGAGATTTTTGTCAGCTGTGTTGGGTGTGTACTTTATTCTCCATAGCATGGCCCAGAGATCTTGAGGTCTCTTTAGCCATATCCATTAGATCTTGGCACTCAGAATTTTGCTAATGATTAAGGGGTATTTTATTCCTAGATCCCCTTGAGCCTTAGGTTTTCAAAGATTTTCCCAGCCGATCATCGCCAATTTTTTCCCTGTTTTGAACCCCTTTCAGAGAAAGTTCCTTTGCAGGGTAATGATAACATTGAGAACGAAGTTTGGAGATGGAAGGGCTGATAATGTGTAGATTGACAAGGCCTGCAGCACGGACTTGAGAAGGGTGAGGAGACTGGGGAGATTGTGAGCACGGTAGGTCCAAGAGGAGAGTCTTTTTGAAAAGGAGGTGAGGAGACTTTGCCAGGAGCTATTTCTGAGGGCTTTGTCAAGGAGGGGGATACCTAGATATTTGGATGGAAAGGAGCTTCAAGTGAAACACAATATTTCTATAATGTGGATTTGAATCAGCAGTGGGGTGTTGAAGAAGAAGAGCATTTCTTCTTTGAATGGTAGACCTGTGGAAGAACTTGGTGTTTCGATCGCCCTCCTTTATCCATTGGATGCAAGACTTTTGCCTCCATAAAATCTCTTCTTGGGATTTTATTTCGTCCATCTTTTGGCTTATTATTGTTTCCTGAGTTTTGAGATCCTTCGAGATTCCCTCATCACAGATTTGGCTTTGTATGATGCCCATTTGTTCTGTTAGGTGTTTTTGGGCTTCAAAGATATTACTGAAGGACTAGGATAGATGATTTTAGGGGCTAAATTTCGCTCATGGGCTAATTTTCCATGGTTTTTCCAAAAATGAGATTCGCTATTTTAAAAATGATTCGCCCAAATTCTATAGGATAAAATTATTTTAACTTAAAAATTGCCACAATTTTATAAAAACTATATAAAATACCTAGAAATTTGAATATTAAAAAGAAATATCGCCAAAGATTTTTAGTTGACATATGAAGGATTAGTAATATTTGCCAAGGTTTCTACATTTTAAAATAAATTTTCGTCCTTTCATCCTTATGAAGGTTTGTTTATTCCATGCCTTGAGCTTCTGCTTTAATTTTTTATGTTTTTGATGGATAAGGTACATCTTGGAACCATGTGGAATGGATGCCTCCAACCACCAAGTGTGGGTGTTTTGTTGAAAGTTCGAGTGATTGAGCCAAAACTGCTCCAACCTAAAGGGTTTTCTTCCTGGAGTGGTAGATATGTCAAGCCAAAGTTGGATGGGCCAATGATCCGATCCATGTACATTGAGAATGCGCGCTTCCAGTGCTCTACCTTCCATCATGAGAGAGTCTTAGAGAAGGAAGCACTCCAGTCAACAAGTTATCTGATGAGTGCCAGTTCTTCGATTCGTCCAGGTGAAGATGCCATTTCGGGTGTCTATGTCAATGAGGCCTAATTTGTCGATTAGGCCATGAAAGTTCCCAGACTCCGCTTCAAGTCTATGCATTCCTCCTCTTTCCTCATCCAAATTGCATATCATATTGAAGTCCCCTTCGAGATTCCATATTTTCCCTACAGTTAGGAGGGCTAATCCCTCCAACTTCCTTAAGAAGGCATTTTTGTCCCTTGGTGTGGTTGGTCTGTAGATGTTTGTTATGTAGTCAGGCTTGTTAGAGATGATGAGTCGGTAAGTGGTAGAGATGGACCATCTAGTTGTGAAAACATTTTCCTGGGTGAATGAGCTTGGGTTCCAAAGAAGAACCAAGCCCCCTATTGTGCCCGTAGCATCAGTGTAGATACCTTTTCCTTGCTTCCAACATCTAGGGAGAAGATTTTCCATCTCTCTAGTGGCACATTTTGTTTCTTGCAGCATCATTATGTCTGGTTTCTACGCTATGATAATCTCCTGTAGTAGCTTCTTCTTACTATGATTGTTGAGTCCCCTTATATTCCAAGAGATGATCTTCATCATGAGGATGGGGAGGGGAGGGGGGGAAAGATGTCAGATATGAGATGGATTTGACCAGAGTTGACCATAAAGTGTCCTATCTCTTGTATGAGCTTGCGGGTTCATTTCTGTCCTCTTTTGTTTTCATCTTTCTGAGATTTGCATTGCTCTTTCTGTGGGTTTCCTTGTATACCCAAACCCGAGTTGGATCTGGTGGTGGAGCCTGGTGTGGAGTTAAGGAAGACCTTCTGGGATTTTTTCAACTGGTCTAGGGGGATTGTATACAACTTCTGGTGCCGATAAGCTTGTTCCAGATGCTCTAAGTCCACTCTCGCTAGATCTTGCTCATCTAAATCCATTTCTACATCCCCATATTCTATCTCTGAGGGTTCTATGGATGTGGTGTTGGAGCTGGGTGGAGGAGTGGTTTGGGCCATACCTGGGGCGTCCACAAATTTCCCTTTCTCTGGGTTTTGATGTGTTTTCTCTGTAGGAGGGACCTATGGGGCATCCATGTTCTCTAGAAATTGTTGCAAAGACTCAAATTGGTTGTTGGAGGTCGGTTCCTTGGTGGTCAGACTTGATGGTCTTCTTCCTCCTTGTCTGCGTCTCCCTCCTGCCAGGATGAAGCCATATTTATTTTTGTTTCCTTCTGGGTTTTCATCTTTGCTTGTTGTATTGAGGGGGCATTCCCTAAAGAGGTGCCCATGGTCATGACATTTTCTGCATCTAAACGATATGTGTTTATAGTCAATGGTTTGCAACGAGTCCTCATCATGATATTCCAGAGCAATGGATTCTGGTAGCGTCTTTGAGATGTTCAGGTATACATAGATGCACACGTAGGAGGTATATCTTCGTTGCTTTGTGGCCTCCGAGGATTTAACATAAACTCCAATGGTATTGTCGATGTCAGCCAATACCTCTTCCAACCAGAACTCCTGCAGCAAAGAGTAGAGTCTTATCCATACTAGGGTACGCACAAAGTCCTCCATTTCAGGGCTAAATTTCTCCATCCAAAATCTCAAGAAAAGTCTTGTCGAGTTGAATAAATAAGGCCCTCCATCGAAAATGTGATTCCTGTCCTCCATATTATGCAAGATTATAGTGAAGAATCCTTTAGATCCCAGCTGGAGATCGTAATGTCCTTTCGGCTTCCACCATTGTTGTATCCATTTTACTAGCTCGCGTTCATAGGGCCAAATCCCTAGGAATTTCCCTAGTAGGGCGTAGTCTCTCATGTATTGCTTTTGTTCCTCGATCTTTGGTGTGCTTATGGTGTAATTCGGGGCTTGCGACGCTTGGGGAATGCATTTCCCAGGTATTTATGGACGTGCAACGCTTGCTGGTGTTTTCCCTGAATCTATGTCCATTTCCTTGTCCTTGAATGTTCTCTCAAAGAGGAGTTGCGAGTGAAGATCTGGCGGGGGTTCAAAAGTTGGGTGCCTGGAACCCCCTCCGGTGTTTCCATGCACCGTCGCTTCATTGTAGGAGGTGCCTCGCGACCCTCCTTCACTGGGAATCATAGAGCCCTAGCAGGGGTGGCCAAGTGCACCAGAGCTAAAGCAACCCTAACCCTAACACACGGTCCTCGTTCAAAATAATAAAGGATAGGTTTCATAGCAATCTATTAATCAGTCATGCAAAAGTAGTTTCACATAAATAATATTGCAGAATATCTAAAATTTTTAAGAAGCTATATTTTTTGAAGGGTCAGAGAGTAACCAGAGATTTATTCGTGAGTCCATTCCAAAGACGCTTTATCTTAGAACTTTGAGCCATATACTATAACAGCTGAGACAAATGCAAATTCCAACAATCACGCGTATTATGCTGCATATATGAGGAACGTTTTCCATGTTAAAACGTTGAAAGTTTGTCTGCTACAGCTCTAACTGCTCTATACAACTATGACTACCCTTCACGAGATACAGTTACAAGCTATACAGTCTTCATAAGCCCTTTCAAAGATCAAATGTCACATGCAATTATCAGTCTTCATGCCTCAGAAAAATCATCGTCAAATAGCATGTCTGGGCATATAAAATCTGTGTTCATATAATCCTGCAGTTGGCTCACATTCCAGCGGTCTTCTTACAATGCAAATAAGTGCTGATAGTTTTCAAAGTCATCCTCGAAGTGGTAATTTTCAGCAAGGGATTTAAGATCTGGGTTCTCCGACAAACTCGCGGATGTTTCATTCCGAGATAGACATACTTCGTCGTTCATGTCTGGAGTAGGGCTTGGAGGAATGTCGAGTTCGTCATCTGAAACAATCTGAAACATTCAGCAGATAAGAAAGATCAACCCCCGCGTCCAAATCTAGGGTTTGGCCTTCATGGTCTCTACAAATATCGAACGCCGTCGAATTATCCCCAGAGTTGGAGGGTATATAAGAAGTGAAACATGTGGCAACAATCTCTTCCTCCGGGCTTCTCATGACTCCACTTACGAGTTTCTCATTGGGAGTGTATTCCTCTTCTTCGTCTTCTACGATTAGATCAAGAAACCGATCTGTTTCTTCGTCGTCTAAGTGTTTCGGCTCCTGGACATCAATGGAGTCCGGCAGAGCCTCAGGCTCACGGCCACGTTTTCTGGGCATCTGAGAGTCATGATTGACAGGTGGCCTAGAGATTCAAACAGTGAACACAACGATGGCGTAAGACAAGAGGAGAGAAGGATAATAGTTCGGTTTCAACGAATAACTGTTCTTCCTTCTGAGAAGAGCATCACATAACATCAAATAACCAGATTGACTATATATCTATACAGAGTATAGCAACTTTTTCTGGTACAAACAAGTCAAGACGTGGGACGTTGGAAGCCTTACGTGTAAAAGTATGTTGCATTTGGCTAAACTTAAAAGAGTCTGCCTGTGAAAGAATACATTGTCAGCGGTGCGCATCAGTCCCATCTGCCAACTATCCTTTTTAAATATTAGTGGCACTTCTTCTTCGTGGCCTAGGTGTCAATATTTCAATCCATCATCAAGGAAAGACTTTATCGATGACAATTTCCACTCATGGGGGCCGGGGCGATCATAGATGTATCCTGTGTTTTTTTGAAACCGGATTTGACCCTCAAGCGAAACATGGTTGGGTTTAGGACTGTGAGTGACCATTAATTTAAAAAAGGCATTTTTTAAAAGCCTTTTTATAACTGTTTTATGAAATAGTTTTTTGGCTGGAATATGGAGACATAAATTTGAATGAAATCAATATTTTTTTATTGTTTAAAATTTATTTATGAATGCAAAAATAAATTCAATATGTTGAAAAATCAATAGAATAGTTAAATTATACATAAATAATCAGTTAAATTTATATATCTAACAATTTTTCGTTAAAAAATTTCAGATAAATATCCTAAAAAATGATGACTTGGAAAAAAAAAAAAAAAAAAAACTTCTTTTGAATTTTGAATTTTGAACTTCTACTTTGCCTTTGTCTATATACAACTATACAGAAAACCTCCACTTTTCTTTTCTGGCACAAGCAAATCAAGACATGGGTGAGAACTTGGAGACCTTCAATAAGAAAACAAGGAGCTCAGCATATAGTGATGGCACCATCATTAGTTTTCACCATCAAACACGTTTAGATGGTGCCACTTCAAAAAAAAAAATTACTTTAATGAAATATTTTAACACGAGATTTAAATGATGAAGAATTCAGCGTATTTGTGCACCATGTTTTTTCCATACCACCATTCTGGAAAATTAAAATGTTTGCTTGTTTCATTTTAAGTTAGTTACATATAACAACAGGTTGCTACCTATCCCACCCATTTCCATCTCCAGCTTTCCGAGTGATAATTTATATATCGATCACAGGAGAAGGGAACTAGTATCTCTCTCTATTATCCTCCACCCATTGTAGTCAATGAAAGAGGAAGGAATAGGGCTACGAAAGGGGAAAAAGAAGCGTTATCACTGCTAGGGAAAGCTATAGAAATATGGGGGACAGGTTGTGACTTGGAAATTAAAAGTTATAATTGAAGAGTCAAAAAATGTGTGTCATTTATTAAGGGGTATTTTGGATCATATGATGATGCTTAACTTTTATAGGATTTTAAAAAAAGAGTAAGAGATTACTTGGATTTCTTTAAAATGTTATTTAATTACTTGAAAAACATTAAAAGAAGTGTTCTAAGATCACTAAAGTTTTGATGACTTAGAAGGTTAGGAAGGTTGGTATTGTGACAAATATTTTCAAATTGGAATCTGATTTGGGTATACTCAAGGCACTCTAGTAGAAAGTGATTTTCATCTTCATTCTCTTGGTGTCACAAAGGTGACATATTCTTTCTTTCCATGGTGTTTTGGGGATTGCCCAATAATATTTTAATATTGTAATGTGTAAATCAAGCACCATGGACAAGTCCTCAAGCCACCACATTAAACCTTTATTGGTTATCAATTGCATCCAAGGGTATTGTGGGCACCACAATTAGATTATATGTGCACCAAAATATTGGGTGTAGATGTATAACCAAGGCCATGGGACAACAACAATGATTTTTCCCCCTACACGATGCTTCTTGGTCTCAATCACCATAAAAAACACCTAAAATACATAAAACATTGATATCTTGGGAATTTTTCAACTATGATTGGTTTACATAGGGACATTCTTATGTTTTCAACTACACTAATGGATCTTTGCATTTTAACAATGGTTAAGTAAGTTTAATAAAGTCCTCAAGCATTTAGTGGTTGGATTGCCTCTTTTCCTCTATGTGTTGGATGAGTTGGCTACTTTGGTTTTAGCTTCAAATTGACAAAACCTCGTGGTTTGAGTTGCATAAGCAAAAACACATCCATTTTCCTAGGTCCCTATTCTTATCTTCATTTTCAACCATGTGTTTAAATATGATCCACATATATCTTCATTTTCAATCATGTTTTTAATATGATCCACATATTCATTGATGAGACTTTTAAATCTTTGTATGCATACTCTAAAAATATATATTTTTTAAGAAAAAAAACTATTGTTTTCTACAGTTTATTGATTTGTATTTGTGCATATATAATAATTATGAAATACATAGGTCCTTTATTTTTGACTTTCCAAAAAATACATAATTAAAATAAAAAATATATTATTTTTTCATAAATAAAGTTATATATTCTAGAAGCTAATTCTATTTCTTTCATATTTTTACATCACATTTTAATAAATTGTGCATGTATCTCTAATAATTCTTGTTAATCAAGAAATTGTTGTTTTTAGAAATTTCTATAGCAATTAAGATGTCATGAAAGAGAAGCTTTAACGTACAATAGGCTCTAAATAAAAAATATATATAATGTTAACTCTATTCTAAATTTAAAAACCTTAAATATTTAAGAAATAACCATAGGCATGATTGGAAACCCAACTTTAATGTCCATAGAAATGCACATTGGAAAACCTCACATACTTATTTCATTGAAAATCCCATAATATTTACATACATTATGAAAATATTGTAAGAACATTTTAAATGCAATCCATATATTGATAAAAAAGAAAAGATCATAAGAAATAACCATATACATGATTGGAAACACAACTTTAATGACCATAGAAGTGCACATTGTAAAGCCTCACATACTTATTTCATTGAAAATCCCATAAGATTTACATACATTATGAAAATAAAATAGAAACATTTTAAATGCAATCCATATATTGATAACAAAGGAAAGTTGAAAATGAGATATTTTGTTTATTATTTAATATTTAGAATGCAAATGTTTCCCTCAAGAAGTGAAAATGAGATATTTTATTTATTGATTAATATTTAGAATGTAAATATTTCTCCAAAATCAATAAAGAAAATGACCAAAATCTAAGAGCTATGTTTTCTCTACAACTTAGAATAATGATTATTATGAAAAATATACTAACTAACCTGTGTTTTTACATACAAATAATATATTAACTAACCTGTGTTTTGACATTATTTGATGTTTGTCTAAATTAAACATCTCCAATTTTCTTAGAATTTAGTCCAAAAACTTTTTGAAAATTGCAAAAACATAAAAACAATTTTATATTAGAAGGATTTGATGTGGATTTCTCTTAACCTATAACAAATTTAAAACTAAAACGAATTTACTAAATAGTATATTTTTCATACTTTCCTCTAATATATACTATATCCAATTGAAAATAAAACATATTTTAATGATAACATCTAATATAACTAAATAACATAACATGTACATTTCATATAGAATTAACATAACATTTTCCATCAATCACTATTACTTATTGCTTCTTCAATCATTCTTAATCTATTATAGTGCTTGTTTCAAGGTTGGCAGATATATCTTGCAATTAGAGAGGGCCTATAAGATGGGAGGCATAGCTCTCTAATTATAGGAGCAAAGGAGTTATGTTTCACAAAATATATGCCGCTAGTCCCCAAAAAATTAAGTGGCCCATCAACATGAGCAACGCATATTGATGGACTTAAAAGTGTGACTACAACAGCCGCGACAAAAGAGACAAATTACAATAATCGCACAAATTTTGCTGCATATTTAAAGAAAGTTTTCCATGTTAAAATGTTGAAAGTTTGTATGCTACAACTATAACTGCATACAGTCTTAATGATCCCTTGCAAAGGTTAGATGCCACAGGTAGTTTCCGGTCTCCATGTCTCAAGAAAATCGTCGTCAAATAACATGCTCGGGCTTATAAAATCTTTGTTCTTACAATCCTGCAATTGGCTCACATTCCAGGCATCTTCATACAAACCCATGACTGGGCTTATTAACTACTGGTAGTTCTCAAAGTCATCCTCGAACTGCTAATTTTCACTAAGGGATTTAAGATCTGGGTTCTCCGACAAACCCGTGGATGTTTCCTTTTGAGATAGACAGACTTCGTCCTTCAAGTCCAGAGTAGGGCTTGGAGGAATGTCGAGCTCATCATCTAAAGCATTCACGAGATAAGAAAGATCAAACCACGCATCTGAATCTAGGGTTTGACCTTCATGGTCTCTATAAATATCGGACGTCGCCACATTATCTGCAAATATGGAGGGTAGAATAAAACTAGAACATGTGGTAGCAATTTCTTCTTCCAGATTTCTCATGATTCCACTTGCGAGCTGTTCAATGGGAGTGTATTCGTCTTCTTCTTCATCTGCTACGGTTTTGTCTAATTGCAGTAGATGAACAAACCGATCTGTTTCTTCGCCGTGGAAGCGTTTCAGCTCTGGCACATCAATGGAGTCCGGAAGAGCCTCGAGCTCACGGCCACGTTTTCTGGGCGTCTGAGAGTCCATGACTGAGAGGTGGCCTGGAGATTTGAACTGTGGACACAACGGTGGTGTAAAGACGAGAGGAGAGAAGGATGATAGTTCAGCTGCTGTGAAGAGTTGTTCTTCCTGCTGAGAAGGGTATCAGATAGCAGGATATAACCACATCGGTTATATAGCTACACAGAGTATCTCAACCTTTTCTAGTACAAGCAAGTCAATATGTGGGTCCTTGGAAGTCGTACAAATAAAAGTATGCAGCATTTGGCAGAAATTGAAAAAATCGGCCAATGCTAACTTAGAGCAATCTTCCCTTCCAAGTTATTTTAGGTTTACTCCGATGTTGCAGATGACGGGCATCCGTCATATTTGCCAGCTGTCGTTTTTAAACGTTTTCTTCGCAGCATAGGTGTCCACTGTCAATCTTTAAATCAATCATTCAGGCAAGACTTTATTGGACTACAATTTCCATGTCACGGGGCAGTTAGAGATTTATCCCAGTCAAATGTTTTATTGAAACCTGATTTGACTAGGTTTAGGACTGTGCGTGATCATTAACTGAAAAATAGATGAGCAGTGAGAAACGGAAATATTATTTGGGATTTGGAACATGTGATTTGTTCTAAATATTCATATATTTTTTTTAAAATAGTTTATTTATAAAAATTTTTTTAAATTAGTTTATTTAGAATTTTTTTGTATGTATATTTTTTTAGATTTTATTCGTTACTGTGTTTAGATGGAAAAATTAGTTTATTTAGAAATTTTTTATATGTATATTTTAGTAGATTTTACCAGTTAAACAGTTAAATGAAAAAAAAAATCTTATTATTCAATAAAGAAAGTAATCTCAAACACCAATTTAATATCTGATTTGATGGTAATCTTAAAATTAAATTATTATTAAAAAAAATTATATCATTAAACTATAACTAAAACTACTGTTATCATTTGAATTTGCCAGCCATAAAAGATTTTATCCAAATTGATAACTAATTTGAGGATCTCATGTTATGTATCGATATTCTCAAACGATATTTAAACACGAAGAAATCAGTTTACTTGTCCAGCCCCGTCTTTTGACATGAATTAAATGTTTGTTTGCATGTTTTAGCTAGAAATAACAACCAGGTTTGCCTTCAAAATTCGAAGTCATGGTTTAAGAGGAAAAAAAACACATGTTCACTGTTAATGGGCATTCTAGTCCATATATTGATAACACTCACAGTTTATTTTCTTATTTTTAAATATATTTATATTATTTTCATGGTAACAACAATTTATTTTCTCCATTTTTAATATATTTATATATTCTAAAAGATTTGATACATTTGGTCTTCAATAACTACAAGTTGTAATTACTCTACCTCGCCTAGACAAATTCCTTTTTTGTAGTGACAAATTCTTGGCTTCAAACTCCATGCGACTTAAAATCATCAAGGGAAAATTTCATCCTACATGATGACATATCCGATACAAAGTAATGGGCTTTATTATTTTAATAAAATAATAAAGATAAAGGGTTTTATTATTTTTAACAAAATAATTTTTATGTTAAAGGTAATGGATTTCATTATTTTTAATCAAATAATTTATATGATAAATGTTATGGATTTTATTATTTTTAATAAAATAATAAAAATAATTAATTAAAAAAATAACAAAAATAATTAAATTATTAGATTTATATCAACTTAATTATCTTGTTTATTTTTTCACAATTATTTAGTCATATTAAGAAATTAATGTTTGATTAAGTTTGAGTTATTAACAAATTAATTGACATTAACCATATCTCCCAAACAACTACCCACCTAGAGGCATTTAATTTTCTAAATGCACTATATCTATAGTTTTAAGACATTAATTCATTACTCTCTAGAGTTTTAATCAATATAAGTTGAATGTTTGTGTTTGGGAGGGTAAACATACTGTATAAGAACACGTGCTCAAAGCTATGAATTATGTTCTCCATCTACAACAAAAAGTCCAAGACCTTTCAGTTTTAACATAAGCTTTCTAGGTTTAGGAATAAGGTCACAAAGTCTAATCTTTGATTGAATAAGCATTTAGGTAGTTATATGTCTTTTATGCCTTTAATAAGCATACAGTGACATGTGTGGTCGATGCTAATTTGAAGTTTTCATATTTTTTCGTAAATCCTTGATAATAAATTCATCGAACTAATGTCGAAACGAACACTTAGGGTTCCGTGATGTGAATAACTTTTTCGTGTAAAATAAAATTTCCTTTCAACGAGCTTTTAGATTTCGGTCTTGTGACAAATTTTGGTTTACAAATGAGGGTATCATATCTAAATATTTGATAAGGAATTGAAATATTTATAATTAGTTTATCAATTCATCACAATTGAAAAAAATTTAACAAAACTTTTTATTTATTTATTCAATTACAAAATATAATATCTATATATATATAAGTTTGTAAAAAAAATATATACAAATATGATTCCACCGATAGAGTAAAAAATTTGTTGGTGTTATTTTTTCACTTATGCCATGTTATTTTCAAAAGTTGTGTTAGTTATTTTCAAAAGCTGTGTTAGTGACTCTGTTTCGGTATTTTCGTTTTTTAAGGAAGTCTTTCAATATATCACTAGAAAAGAGTAGTTAAGAAATACCACTAGAAAAGAGTAGTATTTTCAATATACCACTAGAAGAAAGTGGCGTTCACTTACTTTTAACTCCATTTTCACTTTTTTTTTTGTTTTGAAGTTGAAAAGACTCTATTTCCATTTTTTATTTTTTTTTAAGTTGAAAACAAAATAATGCAGTTATTTACAAAATGTTGGGGTGATCAATCTCTATGAGAATCCATCTGCTAAGGCACAAGACATTTTTAATTGGACTTTGTGTTCGTACTTCACCTTGACACACATCTGCATACATATTTTTCAAAAAAAATTGTTGATGTTTTTTTCATTTTCAATTTCAATTATAGAAAGTTTTAAATTTTAAAAGAATTCAATTGTTTTATAAATGTTAAAAGAATTCTAAACTTTAAAATAATTTAATTGTTTTATAAATGTTAAATTATAGAAAAAGAGTTTTAAACTTTTATAAATGTTGAAAGAGTTTTAAACTTTAAAAAGAATTCAATTATTTTATAAGTGTTAAAAGAAAGGTTTGAAATTTAAAAGAATTTAATTGTTTTAGTTTAAAAAAACTGGATATATTTTTTAAAATTTATTTTTATTAAAAAATTTGTAATGTAATTTTTTTATCATTATAAAAAAATTGATTTTTTTTTAATTAAATTTTTTATAATGTAATATTTTTATCATTACAATCATTAATGTAATAAATATTTAGTATAAAAATATTATAATGATTTAGTTAGTTGTAGTTGGAGGTGACATCTAAATGTGTATTTATTTGTTTGGAGGTGATACCTAAATGTAGTTGGAGGTGACACTTCATCGTCATGCCTCCTCTTAAATACTTGTCTTGTGAAGTTGGATATTTAATGCTTTCAACCATCTTGTCAAGTTGAGTTGGATCTTTAATGCCTTCAACTGTCTCGTCAAGTTGGATCTTTAATACCTTCAACCATCTTCTACACAGATCTCCAACCTTGTATTCGTTCTCCATACTTTTTGTCACCTTTATGCACAATTCACCTTCTTCTTTCTTATGGTACACATATTGTGCACTGAGACTAGTGCGCATAATTGATAAAATATAGACAAGAACAACAACATGGCAGAAAAGGCTCACTAACCAACACATAAATTATTCACTCCAATGTTACATATTTATAGTACAATGGGTGATGCCACCTCATAGAGAGATTTGCTCTAAATCCTAAAATCATGCATGATGACTAGGCTAGGCAATCTTAACTAACTCATTAGTCATCACTTGAGGATATATTACTAATATCTTAAATGAATAATACAAATATAGGTGACAATTGAGACTTAGTGATTGGTAAAGGTAATCCATAGGCTAACAATCCCCCCCCTCAATCATAAGTCCGATCAATAATACCAACAATAAAGTGGTATCAATTCCAAGTCTTCATACTAAAACTCATGTGTTGAGCCTCAATGAAGAACTGCTTGAAAAAACCACCAATCTTGATGATGAACATGTTCATTTGAAATGAACTGGAAGATAGTTGAGATATGGAAGTGAACAACTACAATATCTGAACATTCTCTGATTGCTTGACAATTTGATCATTTTGCCAAGTATTTTAGCTAGAAGAATCTGATGTCTTCTGTTAATTGGTGAACATGTAGTATCACCACTCTACTATCAGTGTATCACTGAAGTGCTCTCTGAATCTGTGGTTTGGGATAACCACTGACCAATTGATACCATGTATCTGATGGTTTTGGATAACCACTAACCAATCTTGACACTTTCAGTTGTCCAACAACATCCCAATGTATCATGTGTATGATTCAATTGCAAGTCATTGAACCATAATCCTATCAAAGTATGTCATCTCTAGAAAATCTCACTATGTAATCATGTGAGCCAGGATGCATGCAAATTTTTTACTTAATGTAAACTCCAATCTAATGAGAGCGAACCAAGAAAAGTGAATCAGCTTCTAGTTTGACACATCCCTGAAAATGCCTGACAACTCAATCAAATGCCAAGATGCAATGCAGAAGGATCCTCTTGTCCTCTGCTAGGTCGAATGACCATCTATGTGAACCAAATGTTCACATCATTGCTCTCAAAATCAAAATCAAACATCTCAATTATGTATGATTCAACTTAAACTTATTGAACCATAATTCAACTAAAGTCTGTCTTCTACAGACTGCAGTTGCCCATTTGGAAAATTTCATGCCCATCTGGCATTCTTGATGTTTGTTGTTGTCGAAAACTTTCTGTCTGACAACCAATTCCATCATCAATTCCCCACTTTGTCAACGGAAAGGAGAGACCACAAGTGGTTTCATGAACCATCATCACTAGAACTTTGAACTCCCCCCCTTAAGGTGCATGAGAGTTACATCATTGTACTGCCCCCTTCTATGCTCAAGAGAGTACCATACTTGTTCCATTTGAGTACAACACAAAGTGGGCATGCAGAAAAAACCACATGTTATATCATCTCGTGAAGGCCATGTTCAAAAGCTACGCCATAAGGGGACCACTTATGTGAGGTACAAAAATGTTATGTGATACAAGATTGGTCATTACTTGAGATTGAATTCTACGATAAGACTTATATAATCACTTGGTTGTTGATGACCATTTCCAAGGATCAATCCACTCATAGTGAATCTTCAATCTTGCAGGTTTCTTCAGTGTTGAACATCTATTTGAAGAATGGTTATGCTTGCCACAATGCTGACAAGGATGGAGATTAAAACACTAATTCTCCATGTGACCAACTCGATTACAATGTTGGCACTTATCATTCTGATGCTGAACTTGAACAGGTGAAGTTAAAGTTTTTTGAAGGAATCCAGCACTATGAAACTTGATTGGTCTGGAATAATCAGGAATATGAAAGGTAACTTCGTTGTCATATCCAAGTCCTGTTCTATTCTTGTTGTAAATGATTTCTTCCCAAGGTCTGATAATGGGCTTGGAAAGATTATTTTGGACCTGTTGCTTCGAAATCCGTGGAAGTGGATTTACTGCATGTTGAGGCATCATTGAAAGGTTTTCTTCACTGAAATCACAAGAAAACTTTTGAAATGTAGGTTCATGAATAGATTCAACTTCGTCTGAAACTGATTCTAAAGTTGTATCACTATGGTGTTCCTTCACTGGTTGTTGATAAAAAACATCATCATCATCATCATAGAGAGGGTTGTGTTGAACAAAAACTAGTTAAGAACACTTCACTGGATGTTTATTTTTTAGATCAGTCAACTCATCATTCAATAGTTGGGATAGAGATTGAAGAAGTCTAACTTTATCTTGCATC
>JASDQU010816193.1:22410-36330 GCA_032191745.1 Picea mariana
AGGCACTCATATAATTTATGATCACTAATATCCAATGATCCAAATTGAACTACCCTTATATATAAAAACAAGCTTATGTTTTGTACAAAGCACTAAAACATTTCAGATCTTACATCCTAGAAAAATCACACCAAAGTCATCATGCCTCATCCCACGTTCCGATGCCTATTCACTCGAAAGGAGATGGGGGAGAGAAGATGAAATTGGACAGAAGTTGTCCAAGAATTTGATCTATATATAAAACCTTCCAAATTAGTAAAGGGACAAGGATTGTGTAAACTGGCCACAGAAACCTAAGATTGAATAAACGAAGACCCCAGGTAGGAGAACGAATTAAAATTATGGTGTAGTGCAGCTTTATACATTCCCCAAAGGAAAGGGTCTTGGTATGGAAAACTGATTTACCTCATGCATCATGGGATTCACCCAAAAAATCTAAACCCTAAGGAAAGGAGAGCTCTCAGGCTAAAATCCACACAATATCGCCTCATAAATTCAGTGTTTTTTCGCGTAAATTATGATGGAGTACTCTTGAGATGTCTCAAACGTGAAGATGTAGAAAACATTATGAGGGAGATCCATCATGGACCTGCATGTGGACACTTTGAAGGGAATACCACGGTTCACAAAATATTAAGAGTTGGTTATTACTATCCTACTCTATTTAGGGACGTTCATACTTATGCTAGGAACTCTAAATATTTTTAAATGAGCGCGGGTAGAGAAAAGAGAGCAGCTTTCCCACTCCAAATAGTGACCATATCGAGACCATTCGAGCAATGGGGGTTAGAATTCATAGGGGATATTACCCCAATTTCTTCAAAACAACATAAATACATATTGACTGCTATAGATTATTTTACGAAATGGGCGGAGGCCATCCATCTGACTCACGTGAATGAAAAGGTTTTAATACAATTTATAGAACAACAACTGATCATGAGGTTTGGGATTCCCTCCGTTCTTGTTTTTGAGAATGCTACTTATTTTTCTTCTACTCTATTAACAGAGTTCACTCTAGACAAAGGAATCATAATAATATACTCTGCAAACTACTATCCACAAGGGAATGGGGTGGAAGAATCAACTAATAAGAACCTAGTGAGGATCTTGAAGAAAACAGTTGTAGACAATGAGAGGAATTGGAATAGTTCGCTTCATAATTCCTTATGAGAAGAAAAAGTAACACCTAAGGAAGCTATAGGTAACTCTCCATACTTTATGGTATACGGACAAGAAGTCATTCTCCCAGATGGGTTATATCTTTCATCACTTCAGGTTGCTCAGGGTTCAAGAGGATAGCCCTCATCAATTATTCAACAAAGAGTTGATACCCTCCCCATGTTGGAATATAAAAGGGAGAAAGATAAATCGAAGTTCGTCTCTCATCAGTAGATAGTTAAAAGATGGTTTGACAAGCATAAGGACAATGAGAAAAATTATGAAGTAGGAGACTTAGTACTAAAATGGGATAGAGAAAATGAACCTAAGGGAAAACATTCAAAGTTACAGAATCTATGGCTTGGACCTTTCTAGGTATCTGAAAAAATTGGGGAAGGAACGTATCAGTTGAAAAATATGAGGGGGGAACCCGACGCCCTCTTGATGAATGGATAATACCTAAAACAATATTTCTATTAAAAAAAAATGTGTGTGGATTTTCATGTTATATTATGACTAGGATAAATGTGTAGGTTTAGGGTAGACTGATTGCTCCTAACTCACACTTACATGCAACATAAGAAACGATGGGAAATTACAAATTTCTTCAAGGATATCTATATCTTGTCTTTGTAAAACAARCGACTTTAGTAAGTGATGAAGTGTTCACATGGTSGTATGTTAAAGCCCAAACGGAAAGATGGCTAGTYRRAAAGGACCACTTGTACCTCTAGACAGAGCTAGGAAGAATTTCACATTAACCATTTCATCTTACAGATAACAAGCATCCTCCTCTCCAACTCGTTGAGGGCATTTTCTGCCAGAAATAAATCAAGTATATTAAATGAGTGAAAAGTAGAAGAGGGTATGGAGATAACTTCGTCAGGGCTATGGATGCTCGCTGGTAGTGGAGCAAGGTCTATGACATCGAGGTGACTCCTTAGGGGCTATGGCGCTCGTTGGAAGTGGAGAAACACCGTAGCAAGTGAATAACGATAACTAAAACAACCTCTATCTAGTGATGCCTTACCCAACTCTTGTAAAATAGGGGGTGTGGGTCATGGTCAATAGGAATGAAGGTGGAATAAGGTTTATACTCCATAAGCGAACCTAGATTCATGAACCCGATAATTTGTACATGCAAGGATAGGAAATACTCTATTAAAAGCAAAGCCAGTTAGTTTCTCAAGAAGATTTTGCATGAGATAAGCACGAAGGAAGGAAAAAATATTCTTGTTTCACCTAGGGAATCACCATTAGTTGAGCGCTCAACACACCCTAAAATATTTTATAAAATTTGTCTCTTTTGGGTACCACTTATTTTCTGCTGGTTCTGTTGTCTGAATTGAGTCCGTTGTGGAGGAATTAATAATTTCATTTTCATGTATTTTCATCGAGCAAGATGGATTTATTTGAACTTGTCAAAGTGAAACATTTGTGTCTAAAAAAAGGAACTTGGCATTTTAACTAAGAATATGTAGCTAAAATTGTGACCCACGTGCTTATGTTTAGCATCAAAAAAATTTGAAAAAGTAGAAATGATCACATAGTAACAATAATAGTCCATCATCGATGTATCATCGACATCGGTATAAGAGGAGTATATGTGCGCTAGTTGTTCACAAATATGATTCATGAGGTGAGAGATTTCTCATCGACATCGAAAAAATACGAGAGAAGAAACAATGACATGAGCCATGATGAACCTATGATAGTCGATTACCGATGTGTTTTATCGAGGATCGATGAAATCCCAAAGGGTCAAATCATTGAAAATCTATGCATTTAAACATACCCAATCACCGATATCGGATGCATTTTCAACATCGACAAGTTTCAAGGGGGTTAATATGGGAAAACTTATTTAAAGTTATCGTCGATCGCCGATCCTCGATGCAACTTCGGCATCGACAGGGTAGGACCCATTGTTAAAAGTATCATCTAATGAAAATTCCCTGATTCTAAATAACACGATTAAACGAAGACGCCAAGTTTAGGCACCACATGTCTTTGCCACGTATGCATTTCGTACAACCTAATTTTATCCTGAGTCACCTTAGGTTTCCCCGTGTCCTAGTCACACTTCCAAGTCAACATTTCCACATCAATGCTGTACGAAAAGATGGGTCGAGGTCAAAGAGTTTTCCGAGAGATATCAATGAACATTGTCTAAAGAAAGCCCAGACTCCTGATTCAACTAATAATTTAGTGGAATGATTAGATGTTTTCAGCACACAATAAGATCAGATTCTTCCATTTAATAGGTCAGTTAATGTTTTTATTTGCATACGTTGCTACCCCATGCACTGATTGGACAATGAGAATTTGAAATCACTGATGAACCAAATTATAGCCCACGACTGCACCACCAACCTACGATTACATTTGATATTGAACATAATGAAGATCTAGAAACATATTTTGTAGAACTGCACTCATACCATGACTTGAATAACTGATGCGGCAAGGTAAGTATTATCTCTGTTTAAATCACTAAGAAAACTTCGAACACCTCCATTATGCGCACGAGTTTCCCATTTCTAGAGAAGTTGAAGAAGCGAAGAGAGAATCTGAAGAGTTGCATTTGATTCTCAGACTTAAAAAAAAACTAGGTTAGGCTAGTACAAAGAAGAGGTATGTGTTAATTTGTTCATTTCAGCAGTTTCATTTTTATGGATTAGAATTTTGTCTGTAACACGGTATCTAATGTTGTTCCAGCTGCAAAGAAAATGCCTTCAAGGAATCCAACAACCAAACGCTCGTTGAGGGCACATAAATTAAAGGAATCAGAGATGGGTGGAGGATCTTCTCCCGACATGGCGAGGCAGCTGGAATTTTCTCCCAAAGTAGAGTTGGTCATCAAAACATCAACCAAGAAGGAATTCATTTAGCCCTCTACTTTTGATGATATAGAGGCAATCACTGGATAAAAAATAATTCTCCCACAATGGGGGGATTTATTCAATAGAGTCAATCGGGAAGATTACCTCGATTTTATCCCACACAATGACCCAAATGTAAGGGCACTCGACGACCAGGTTTTCTCGAATATTTGGTGATTGTGCTTGCATATGGTAGCTTTTCAAACTCCATTCCTTCCCTGCATTGATACTTTGAGTTGGATAATTGATTACACAAACATGCAAAAGTGATTAATCAATGATGCGAATGGAAGGTGTGTCAAAAATTTTCTCCCGACAGAGGTCCATAAGTACTACAAAATCAAGGACCCAGAGGAGCGGTTGAACACAAACTTTGTGGTGAATTTATATGAATTCCATGACAACAGCCAATTAATGGCCTCCTGGTTGAAGGAAGACAATAAGTTCATGAATTTGAGATACGAATGGTACATGACAATGAATCTGAGGGAGCCATATATCTACTTAATGGTTCTAATTTTTTGATTATATGGAGAAAACGAATGCGCCAAGTTGTTAGAGGCATGGATTCCCCTGGCATACACTGTGGATATTTTGGGGAGTAGCTTCAATTGGGGATCAATTATGTCCAATAAATTGAGCATGAGTATCCTGTAGGATCAGTCCCCAGATGAGGGAGAAGCACCCACTTTTCACATGGCCTCATATTTGCTAGATGTGATATGCGCAAGGAATGTCTTCACCGGTATGAATCTAAGTTGGCACGTTGCAGAGATTCCTATTCATTGCCTACTTCAACATCCTATGGGAAAATAGGTACAAGAAGTATTATGCTCTTATTTGTGATGAATTCATCGCTCAGATTTATTTCATTATATTTAAAAAGGAATGGCCAAGGTTGTTTGTAGTAGCCAAGAAAATGATTTGGAAAGTAGTACACTAGTACCTAGATGATACCACAACCTATATCAGGGTGTTCAGGGCCACTAGAGGACCAAATTTTCTCCCTTCCCACGTCTGAGACCGGTTTTTTGTAGGAGAAATATGTTACCAGACTATCTTGCAGGGCTATAATGCCACTTTGGTTAAGGACAATAAATGAGCATTCATACCCTACAGTTTCCATGTAGGGTTTTATATAGTGAAGGACACTTCTCAAGCTAAACAAGAGGGTTTGAGTCAGCTGGAACACAGGTTCCTGACATGTCGGTTTTGCAAGCATGACCCTAAAGGCCTAGTTCTCCAACACGCTTCACAAGTATCTTCTTGATGGCAATACACGCATGAAAAGTTTGAAGATAATATTTTTATAGAATGTCCTCACGACTGGGAGGAGGTATTACAGAGAAAATCTAACCCGAACATGATTACGTTCAAAGTTATGAGTATGGATGAGCAGGTCGAAACAATAGCACAGTCAGCTCAAGAATATCTCAAGGTTAGAGAAGAAATCATAGAAAAATAAACCACAAAGGCATAAAGGAGGGGATTTTTGTTACTATAAGGAGCCCAAAGAATCATCGACCAGCTAGAGAATGATCCTAAACTAATATAAATGATGAGAATCACCCCAACCGACCCAATCAAAATCAGAGAAGAGATAAATGGCTAAGTTTCAATACAACTGGATGAAACCACCAGTATGGAAAACCTTAGAGTTACATCACCATAGGATTTACAACCGGTGACCATTCCAGCCTAGTATGAGATTCCAAGAACACCAGGTGAAATGAGTGTGCCAAATCCCCTGTTTGATCTAATAAACACCTATGAAGATTAAGAGAGTTCAGAGGTCTCACTTGTAACTCAGATACCAATTATAGAGGAGAAATAACCAGAGGGAACATCTTCTCCAAGTCCTGATGCATCAGCTCTAAACCTTCCGCAGGGATACCATGACGCAAAAATTTTCTTAGACACTCAGGTTCTCGACCTATCGGGGACCTGATAAGACAGTTGCAGGGATGAGCTAGGTTCAGGAGGAAAAAAAGAGGAAGCACAACAACCAAAGATTGAAACCTTGACAGTCAATCACAAAGTAAGTACTGGACATATCATTGACTATTCAATTTTGTTTGATCCCTCACCAACCAATGAAAAATAGACGGAGGTTAAGCCATCAGAATAGATGGAAGAAGTACAAGAACTGGTCTTCGAATAGATACAAACAATAGGAAGCTTGGGCAACACTCTCATCTTGGGAGAACAACAAATCCTTGAGCCCATTGATGAGGTCTCTGATATAGAGGTGATCTCTTATGACAGGAAGAGGAAATGTATCATGAGAATAACCATGAAGAAAAAAAGACTCATGCTGGATAGCTCTATTCTCATCACCACAAAGGAGAAATTGCTCAGCACGAAACACACAAAATCCATCTGCGCTCATCGGTGGAGGGATTGATATCAATGATGCCACGCTCGATCAATCAAAGCGAGATGAAAAGGAATTGGTCAATGCACTAAATGAGATAGACAATCTGTTCCATTTGGAAAATATTACCAAGACTCAATGCAGGCCACAGTGTTTCTGAAGAGTGAGTTCCAAGATGCATATGAAAATTCTACAAGTGAAAGACATATTTTTAGTGCATGTGTAGCAAATTACCAAAAAGATACCCTTATGCCAATGGAAACTTGCAAGTACGCAGAGAAATGGTATGGAAAATCATACCAAGATGTAGAATGAATTGACTACATCAACACAGTGCAGAAGGGTTGAGACACAAAGAAGCATGATATTCGAGTGCTATTGGAATGTAGCATCGCCTGGATCAGGAAAGCAGTTGAATAATGGGTAATCATGGCCCAGGAAACTCAACAAGAAATACATAAGATATGGGCTGAGTGCGAAAGACACATGAAAAATATCAATTGGGAGATGAGATACATTAGCCTCCTAGAGTTCAGCTCACTCGAATACTTTGTCGACTTGCATGACATAGTAAAACAACATGCATAACAAGACTCAGCATGGGGAGTGGAGATCACATAGATGGAAAGCATGACACCGGGACTTATACAAAAGTTTATTTAACATCTGATCAAGGCTCATGCAGTTTTGTAGTGATTAAGTGCCAAAGTTGCCAAATATAGAGAACGAGTAGTGGAAGTGAAGGAAATGCTTGGAGCTCTGATGGATCAACACAGATTATTGTATGCTAACACATACGAGGATCTCTTCGTCAAGTGGTCAGAATATGAGAAGATTCATCCACTCTAGTAGAACCATAAGATGATTTCCAGAGAACAAAGAGATGAAGCACCATGTGGCAATATTTTGTTTTACCTAACACTAACTTGTAGAGGTTATTTTAATTAGTGATTCTTTATAAATAGGGGGATTCATCTTTTATAAAGGGTTGATGGTTTTGGGAAAAAGACCCTGTTTTTTGAGAATTGTAAAGAACTATTTATAAACGACCTTAATTGAGAAGTTTTTTTTAGGACAAGAGACGAAATTTTGTTTTTCATCAAAGGCGTTATGTGATTGGATTGAGGAGGAATTACTTCCAACTTTTATTTTAGTGATTGATGTTGTAACAAGTAAGAGTTTTTGAATCTATTGAAACTCTCTCTGTGTCAATATTTTAGCAGTTCTTTTGTTCTTAATGATGAAAAGTAAATTGTTGTGTTAATGCGTGATTGATGGTAGAGATAAGGAAACTATTTTTCTTGCAATCATTTTATTGCATGCGTGTTTTCTTTCAATAATTATATCTCAGTCATCGTTGAAATACAAACAAGTTAATGTATTATTACTAGACTTGTAATAGGTGTCAATATATTTGTCTGCATGCTTGAGATTGAGGGTTATCCCAGGCTCAACCTTCTTCAGTAGTTAAGAATCCACTCTATTAGTTGGTTTATACCAACACACCTCATTTTATCAGACTCATCTAATAAAAGAAAAGAAAAAAAGAGAACGTTTAATTTGGAGGAACTTTCACAGAAAGATATCATGTCAATCACTAAGTAAATGCCATTGATAAATTAGCTAGATCGAAAGATCTGGAGAACTATTCCACCATCAAACGCTGCAGAGTCTAATTGGGCCTCTAAAGAGGGTTTGGTTATTACTGTTGAGTTAAAGGGATCTCGTACCCCTCAACACAAGGTATGGAAGATGTTTGTGTACTCCAACACCGTCTAGTCTTTGTCCTGAAACAAAGTTGTCCATTTCATGTACTGGTGATTATAGTTTCCAACATGGTAGTATTACTCTTTGAGGGAAATCAACAAAATCCACCCAAGTGGATTTGGGCCCAAAAATTGAAGACGCAACTTCAAAAATTTTCTCATAGTAAGTCTCTCACCAATAGTTGACATGGGGAAAGGCCTTAAGGAGCACGAATGTGATATTTTCACTACTAGAAAATTTTTGGATAGAGAAATAACCCTCTAGCAAAGTTAACCATTTTTCCAAAGTGTCAACATATATATGGAATTCAAATAAAGGAATTTCCAAGTTAGCTTGTACCTTAAAGGGCGTCGCACCTCTGAAGAAACTACTAGTTTAAGGTGCCTCTGTTGTTGTTGGCAACCATTGAAGTATATGGGCAAAATTATCCATCATCTCATTCCTTTTTCGTGTGAGGGGTTCCTTGAGAAAATTTTTGATAAGATCTCTTGCTTCATCATATTTCTTTTCTTCTGCCATGGGAGGATGCTTGGGTTGACAAGAGAATTATTCCCCAATCTCAACCAGTTCGAGACCCAAATCTCTGTATACTGAACTCATTAGGGACATGCATAAAGAAATAACAAAGAGTAGATTTCTCTAATATCGTTGATCTAAATTATTTTGAGAACGACATGGAGACAAAAATATAAAAGAGATATAGCAAAGAAATACACAAAGCTATTGCAAGGAATAAATTAATACATTACAACTCAGATTATATTAATGACTATCTCGAATACAAAAGACTATAAAATGAAAAGAACACAAGCTAGATAGAATGGTGGTAACTTATCTCTGAAGAGAGAGATGTGTTGGCTACAGTCATTCATAATAATTTGATTACAATGAAGCTCCAAAGGCCTTTTTATCATAAAGAATAAATGAGAAAACCCTAAACATCCAAAACCCTAACCCCCAAAGATGAGACGCCAAAAGGTTTGTGGGCCTCGATGGGGGTAGTTGATAAATCAACTTCTAGATGGCGTATTTTTTTCATACGATCTTTGTTTGTGGTGCTTGGTACCCTGTCGGGAAGGTCTAGACAAAAAGTAGAGATTTTGGACAGCCCAATATAATCTTCATCATCTATTCCAATGTCCACCTAGATGAAAGTATTTGGGTCGAGGCATAATACATATGTGGAGGAAAAGAAAAAATATTAGTGTGCAACATGGACATTTAGGCATGTGAGACAACCCACATCATTGAAGGAATCCCTAAAGTTAAAAGATTAAAAAAAAAAAATTAAGGTATAAAACAAGGATGTGGAAGTGTATAGATCAATAGACTCATAAGACCCGTTAGATAAATATGTGATGAATAAAAAAGGTTTTTCTCACCTTGATTGAATATGAATTCATGAGCATGGAAGATGATAAACATGATAATCTATGTGTTTATAGGGAAGTCAAATATCTCATAAAAGAGTACAAGGCGATATCGTAAGAAAAGGAAGAATGATTAAAAAAATTGGACAATTAGGTTTAATGTACATCAAGTAAGTAGCATAGAAAATTAACCCTAGAAATGATATTTAAGGAGAAAGTTTGGGATATTGAAAATTCAATGGAAGAAAACAGTGTGAAAGATAAATGAATATGATAAAGGATAAATAGAAGGTTAGGGAAAGCTTATACATCTTTGGAAATGAAGGTGATGATAGGGATTACCCAAAGAAAAATAAAAAGCCAAAAGGATATGAAAGGACGAAGGTGAAAGAAATTAGACAAAGGAAACAAAGAAAAAAATTACTAAGGGAAAAGCAGTGAAAGGACAAGGACATAAAGAAATGGGAGAAGGTAAATTAAAGGAAAAAAATGAAAAATTTGTGAAGGAAATTGTATTCAATGTCTAATCTAATGGGGACAAGGATACAAAATTGGGGACTTTAATTATATCAGAAGTAACCTTCCTTAGTCACAAAATCAACCCTCTACCGATAATAGGATAGCATGACTAGATAAGTAAAATATTATGAAGTCTCTTGAGTAGCTAAAAAGAGAAATATAGCCAAGGAAGAAAAGAGACTACTAAGATAAAAACAAGAGACAAAAGAAGAATTAAAGGCTAATAGGGAAGATGAAAGTTTTGTATAAACGTTTTATCTAAGTGATCAAGTTGATCTTAATCTCTACGTGTCCTTGATGTATTCTAGGTGGTTTAAGGGATTGTAACCGTTATGTTACTTAGTGGAACATTGTGTGTAGAGATAATGGTAAAGGTTTATTTAGGGTTTGTGATCTATTTTGTCCTATTTTTAGATTATATATTGTGTGATAAAGGTTTATTCATAATGGCCATGATTAGGTGCAATGTCCCTGAGAGTATCTTAGGTTAGTTGTTGGTTGGATGACATATAACCTAGTGGTACATTGATTGTAGAGCTATCCATGAAGGTTGTGATAGGGTTTGTGATCTATTGTGTCTTTTTTATAGATGGGAAATTATGTGAGAAATGCTTATTCATGTTGGACACATGGCCAATCTATGTAATGGATACTTTGTGATAATGGATGCTATATTTTATATTGTGTTTTATCTCAATTCTCATGTTTCCCACTATAAGTTTGTGTTTCTTATGTGATGTAGTATTACTTACGTTTTTGTTGAATTATGGTTATTTTTATAGCATGAAGTAGAAAAAGTTAGAGTTCAGACAGTTTTGATGATCTAAGTTATGGTAGGGTTTAGTTAATGTTTCAAACTGCATACACTTTCATTTTGTTTAAATATTGATACTAAATCTATGAAATTATAAAAAGAAACAAAAAGAGGGAAACAATTATAGAAAAAATAAAGAATTAATAGAAAAAGTAGAACGGATAAGGATATTTTGAAAAAAGAAAAAGAATAAGACTTAAGAAAAATGAATGAAAAAAATGAAAGGGGTGTAAGAGAATAAGTTCAAGGAGGAAAAAAAAAGAAAAGGAAAAGAAGGGTACAAAGGAGATAAAGGAAGAAACATCCAAGCACGAAAGAGAAATAAAAGTCTAAGAAGGATATAAGTCGATCAAGACAAAAAGTTGAAAAAAGGGGAAAAAAAGAACAAGACTCGAGAAAAAGGGGGAGTGGAAGACACATATAGTAAAGACATGGAAATAAAACCACTCCAACATAAATCCTCATTGTTTCACCTAGAGGATAACAGTTAGAATTTTCTTAGGAAAACGACGATGGTAGAAGAGAAAGCTGAGAAATTAAAAATGAATATAGATATTTTTCTAGTGAAATAGAGGAAGAAGAAAAAGTTAAATCATACATGTGAAAATATCTATTGATGAAGAAAGCAACAAGACAATCATTAAAATCGCTGTATTAATCAATGTACAAGGCATGGGATGTAATGATAGTGGAAAATTATCACTAATACCCATCCATTAAAGAAAAAAGTATATGCAAGGAGAGTTGAAAGATAAGGATAAACAATTAGAGATTTTATAGAAAAAACTTCAAGGGCTTTAAGATTTGTCTGGGAGCACAATTCTCAGTGTTCATATCTTGGAAGGAGTGTCCATGTTAAAAATTTGAAGAAAATATAAAGTAAAGAATAAATGTGCTCCTTTGGGTGGAGCATACATGCAAGGATGAAAGGAAATAAAGGGCTTGAATTGACTATGGGGTAAGGAAATTATGATTTTGTATGATCTTACTTTAAAAATAGAAAGTTGAAATCAATGTCGATGTGAAATAAGGATAAAATATGTGGTCCAAGGGTAGAAATTGGTAAATCTATGTTTGAATTGAAGAATTGAACATGACACTAAATCAATGTGTAACAAAAGGACATATATCAAAAGAAAATATATCTTTGAAGGAAGTATAATAGAGTTAATAATAATTACATGAATATATATAAGGTTGGAACACTCTTGTATGATTCCATGATAGATTTAGATGCAATTAGGAAAGAATAGGGATGGAATTATTAGAAAAAAAAGGGGACACAATATATGTTGATAAGATATGAAGAATTTAACAAAAATTTGAAAGAGAAAATAATTAATTTCAATGACGGAAAGCTTCTAGAGCATGAAGTATGTTTAATAGATAGCATTGGAATTTAAAGTCATTTGAGAATACAAAAGTATAAAGGATAAGAAGAAAAAGTACATATGAACATAAGATAGAAGATAAAAGAGTGGGGGAGAATGGAATCAAGAAAAAGAGAAATAAAGAGTATATAGACAAAGTTAGAGGGTAAGACAAAATCATTAAGGATAAACAAATAAAGTACATATGAACATAAGACAAAAGAGTGGAGGAGAATGGAATCCAAGAAAAAGAAAAATAAAGAGTATATAGACAAAGTTAGAGGGTAAGAAAAAAACATTAAAAAAAAACAAACAAAGTACATATGAGCATAAGTCAACACATAAAAGAGTAGTGGAAAATGAAATCAAAGAAAAAAAAGAAATAAAAGGTATATAGAAAAAGTTGAAAGGTAAGACAAAATCAAAAGCATTAAAGATGAAGAAAGAAAGTACATATAAATATTAGAGACAAAATAAAAAGATGGTGAAAAATGGAATCCAAGAAAAATAAAATAAAAAGTATATAAAAAAATTAGAGGATAAAACCAAAAACATAAAGAATAGGCAAACAAAGTACATATAAGTATATCCAAAAAAGGAGAAATAAAGATTATATAGACAAAGTTAAAGGATAAGACAAAAGCATAAACAAACAAAATACATATGACAAAAAAAATCAGGAAAAAAATAAATAAAGATTATATAGAAAAAGTTAGAGAATAAGACAAAAGTATAAAAAACCATAAAAGATAAACAAACAAATTACATATGAGCATAAGATAGAAGATAAAAGGGTAGAGGATAATGGAATCCAAGAAAAAAAGATGAATAAAGAATATATAGACAAAGTTAGAGGGTAGAAAGATCTATTTTTAAGGTCTTGTTCAGCAATTTATTTGACTGGTAAAGTTTAGGAAGATATACATACCTTACCCTCAGATTTGAATCTGTGACCTAAAAAAAAGTAAACTAAGAAAAAAAAAATACGTCAAAACAAAAAAATATAGAGCTCATATAGAGGAGGCTACCAAACATTCAATGAATAGATAGATGTTACATGGGCTTTGAACTTTTATTTTATAATTATGATTTTGTAATCATGTACTTTAAACAATTATGTTGAAGAATACAAGGAAGGTAGACATTTATCATAAGCAACCACTTAATGATAACGAATCGGAGCTTAAGTAGTATTGAAAAAATGTATTAAAACATAGAAAAATTGATTTATTAACGGCTCGAACTAACGGACATTTCTCCACGAAATAATAGAAAATATATTTCAAAATGGGTTCTCGGCTTCTCGACCTCTCACGGCTTCCTTTCTACAGGTCACTTCATCTAGGTTCTCCGCCTTCTTTGACAATCCCCATTTTATCATCAACCTGCTGAGTCGAGTCATCAACTGCAACTGAAGGCTAAAGCTTCCGCTTCTTCACCACAATGTGAAGGGGATTTTCAGCTCTAGGGACCTGGAAAGGCTCTCCCACGGAACCCGGTTGGAAACCGCCGCCGGAGATGGATGTAGCCTCGTAATCACCAAGGAAAATGCTTCGGCCTCGAGCTCTCTGCATCCAAAGAATCTACGTCAATGGAGTGGCGGTTTAGCGCCCAGATCTAACGACGGGCTTGTGATAATCCGTGGCATGAATCGTTTTTTTGC
>JASDQU010816194.1:8535-20195 GCA_032191745.1 Picea mariana
CACTTGTTCCGGGAAGGTGACGAGTGATATCTCTGAGAGGGAGATATAGTGACGGTTCCAGGAGGCAACATATTATATGGTATCTAGTTTGAGACATGGAGAAGGATATCCAAACATGGAGTTGTATACATGCTAGTATACATCCATATATTGAAGGCAAATAAGACAAAGTTAGAACCTTCCAAAAATAAGGATACTTTTGTGGGATACATAGTGTTCCACATGGTGATTGATGAGGAGGAGAAGGTGGCTCCAGTAGTGGTGAGGAAGATGACCCCACCTAATACCATTTCATATGAATCTAGAGTTTAGAGGGATTCATCCCTCAAGATCCAGTAGGGAGGGGAAGTCTCCCAAGATAGTTCATTGGAGATCAGACTTCAAAAGATGTAGAGGGAGCAGGTGGCTCTAGAGATTGCAAAGAATCAGAGGGATTCATGTTTCAGAGGGAGAATAGTACTCTAGGATCAATGGATACTTGATGAGTTTTGTTTTAACAAAGAATGTATAGACTTAGAGTGAGCCTGATACTAGAGAAAGTCACTTGGATCAAGAAAGAGTCGATTACTTAGAGGGAATCCCCGCCTAGATCCAGGTGGGAGATAGACATCTCCCATGAATGTCAGATATGTTTCATGAGTTGAGGAGGCTAGACAAAAGCTTCAAGAGGCAAGATGATTCTAGGAGATGTAATCTTGATATAGTGACAGAGGAGGCAACCAATCTGGAGGACTAGGTATGGATTTTGTCTCGGCCATAGAAGGAGCAACCAATGAGGCAGACTAGACAACAGGACTTACTACAATGACAAAGGGAGTTGGCCTCAGAGTTCGAGATGGAGGATATTGACTGGATGTACTCTTGGGATTAGAGGTGCAACGAGATCATATGAGATATTCCTCATTTAAGGGATATTGATGAGATTCGATATGATGGACTACAACTCCATGACTACACCTATGATGACAGATATAAAGAGGTTGAGTGATTCTGCTTAATATTTAGATTTGGTGGATCGCACGATGTACATGAAGTATATTGGATCCTTGATGTACTTGGTTAATGCCAAGCCAAATATTTTCTTTGCAGTGGGCACCCTAAGCCAGTATTTGGTTGAAGCCAAGGCAGTTCCAATGGGTGGTAGAGAAGCATGGTACAATCAGATATGGTTCATCTTAGGTGATGAAGTGATGTTGCAGATATATACAAATTCTGATTGAGTAGGGAGTTCAATAGACATATTGAGCACCTCAGGGTGTTGCTTCAACTTGGAATCAATTATGATTTTTGGGATAAGTTGGAAGTAGGATTCTGTAGAACTCAATATAGTAGAGACAGAGTATGTCATAGCCAATGTCACAAGTCGTGAAGTGGTGCAACTTCAAAATATTCTTGCAAGAATTCATCCAAGACATGGTATAGAAGGGAGTAGTGAAGCTCCAATACTTATTAAAAAATGAGCAGATTGCAGATATCCTACTAGAGTGGCCATGTTGATTTGGTTGAGGAGGATGATACACATGATTAGCCATGATGATTTGGCTAGTGATGAGCGTTGATGTTTCAACACCGGGCAAACATTCTCCCAGATTGGTCATGAACCGGGCTATGCTAGTGCTAATATGACCAAGGGAGAATGATTCATCCACTCACATGGATCTACTAGTGGTGAATGGCCCAAGTATTTTGATAGCATTGGGAAGACGTTATCCTAGATTGGTCATGCACGGGGCTATTCTAGTGTTGATATGACCAAGGGAGAATGATTCATTCACTCATGGGGCTTTGCTAGTGGTGAATGACCCATGTATGTTGATCTTCTCCAGGTTTGGGCATACATTCTTCCTAGATTGGTCATGCAGGGGGTTATGCTAGTGCTAATATGACCAAAGGAGAATGATTCACTCATCCACATGGATTTTCTAGTGGTGAGTGGCCCATATAAGCATCAGACAAACATTATCCCATATTGGTCATGCACAGGGCTATGCTAGTGCTAATATGACCAAGGGTAGTGAT
Organism: Picea mariana; assembly: GCA_032191745.1. Lineage (NCBI taxonomy): Eukaryota > Viridiplantae > Streptophyta > Pinopsida > Pinales > Pinaceae > Picea > Picea mariana. Next base: position 10,555 of record JASDQU010816194.1, read on the forward strand.
TCATTCAATTACGGGGCTCTGCTAGTGGTGAATTTCCTAGGTGTAGTCCTTCTCCTGTCAAGGAATGGACGAACTCGAGATGATATCACATGCATATTTCGGGATGGAATGCATGTGCAGAGATGGCACATCAACATGGCTCATGAAGATAACCTTTCTATAACAGAATAAATCCAAGTATGAAGAATGCCTCCCTCGTTGAGAGGGAGTGTTGGATATTTGCAACTTCAAGAGGTCATTCTCCACAAGAAATTACAAGAAGACCCATCTATACCATAACAAGAATCCCTAGGAATAAGTTGAAGACCCAAGAAGAGAATTCCACCCCACATGAAATTAATAAATAAATTGAAGACCCATAAATAAGAAGTCAGACCCATATTGGTGCCTAGATTAGTATAAATACAAGACCGACTCATTTCATTTGGACAATCAAACAACTCCTTTTGCAGTGCACACAAGGTAGTTGTAGCTGCAGTTCTGATAAATTTTGTTATTTCTTGGTTTTGGTTATCTTGAAGAGTGTGCAACAATTGGAGAAGCTCTTGCTTGGTTATTCTTGGTCATTTTATTATGGTGCTAGGTCTTGGTGATGCTAGCCTTGGGGAGGATCTTCTCTTTATGGTATTTTGGCTATTGATGATGATGTACTGGTAATATCTTGGACCAAATTCTTCTAGAGCAAGGTTGTTGGGTTTTCTCCCAAGTTTGGGTTTCCCAGGATGAAATCTTATTTTATTTTGTTGTGTTCTTGTGTCTATTGTGCATGGTTAATATTTCTAGATCTTGTTATTTCCAATGCATTGTTATAGTTGATATTTTTAGTGTATAGTTATTCTATGATAAATGATGTATGAAAGTGAATCTTGTTATTAATCATAAGGTAATAATTATCAGATCTGAGAATAACATAAACACCAATAGCTAAAATGATACTTATGTATGGTTGAGGTACAATTCAATTTGAGATACATTACAGTTCAGGGGGGACTCCTTTATTGGTTGGTTTCACTGATTCAGATTGGGTTGGCGACCCCGATGATCAAAAATCTACTGTAGGTTATGTTTTTAGCCTTGGCTCATGACCTGTCACTTGTGCTTGTGTGAAACAACATGTTATTTATCTTTCTTCAGTAGAAGAAAAATACCAAGAAACAATTAATGCAAGTCAGGAAGCCTTGTGGCTTTCACATATCCTTTCATAGTTTGGATTCTAGCAGCAACATATGACCACCCTCTAGTGTGACAATCATAATTCCATCAAGCTCTTCAAAGATCCAATTAATCATCTACGTAGAAAACACATTGAGCTACACATTCTCTTCATCAGAAAGCTCATTCATGATTGAGTTATTGAAGTGCTCTTTTTTCCTATAGACGATCAAGTTGTCGACATTTTCACAAAGTATTTTATAGAAGCGAAGTTTTCCAAAATTCGATCTATGTTAGAAGTTCAGGAATTTGTCCTTAAGGGGCGATAGGATCTAATGCCTCCTTCCTTATATTATCGTGTTTCCTTTGTAAATCATTCAATCATATCCCAAGTTGCTCTTAAGGGGGGATGTTAGGATATCTAGACACTTAGGAGTTAGTTAATACCGACTTTGTCTAATGTGTCATTAGGTAAAAGTGTGTTTTTTTAGTATGCATTAGTATGCATTTATAGTTAGGTAATATGACAATCATGATATGTTCCAGACATAGAGTGATTTGACGGTTCATATTCTCCTTAATCTTAATGGATACATTGATATCTGGCTTAAAACCCGATTGGTACATGATCTCTATTTAAAGAGCATGGAGGGTCATTTGTTAATGATCAATTGTGAGAAACTCTCTTGTAAATATCTCTATAATATTTTTATTTTGCATTGATAAATTGCTCCAAGTGGCCATGTTGGATGGGGTCATGGATGTTTCCCCATAGGGGTTTTACCACGTAAAAACATTGGTGTGTTGATCTTTGATATGGTTGTGTAAGTGGTTACTGAAGGTGTTCATCCTTTGTTGGAATACCTATGTTTTTGAACACATAGACATCTTGTACCATTTTTTTAGGGACGTGGTAGAGGATGGAACCGTGATACTAGAGAAAGTTGACGCTTTGTAGAATGTTGCAGATGAATTGACAAAACTAGTGAGCATAGGTAAATGCATGTGTTTTTGTGAGTCTATGGGCCTTATGGGCCCTATAAATTAGCTCATACTTTGATGCACTCTCCCTTATACTCTTGCAAGGTATATGATTAGTGGGAAAATGTTGGGATGGGTGTTTCATACACCTTGTAGCCCTATAGTGGAGTAGGAAATAAATGCAGAGTTATAACAAGGAGTACATATATATCAGTAGTAGGGAATAATTGTTGAGTAGTGGAAAGGAATAAACGCAGGTCACTAGAAAGCAATGAATGTTAGGTAGAAATAATTGTCCAATTAATTTTTTGTGGTTTCCAACATGTAGAATTGGAAAACCATAATTGTTTATGGTTTTTGTATGCCTATTTATTGAGTGTTAGGGTAGCATAAAAAAGAGCGTGCGTTTTAATTTATTGTTATGTTGAAATTTCTCTTGGATTCTTATGTTATTCTTGAACACTCTCGTTGAGAGAACATAGACTATGTAATGTATTGTAAACATTTAGTTGTTGAATACTACATTGAGCATGATTTACAATGTGGATTTTTTTCCCCTGGAAGGGTTTTCCCCAAAAAATAATTGTCTAATGTTTGTATGTTTCTGTGTTGTATATTGCTGCAATCATGTTTATTTAATTTATGTGTATTCCTCTCTCATTGATTAGTGTACGAAGATATTCTGTACCTATGCTTTCTTTCAAAATCTCATCCCATTCCAAATAAAAACCCAAACCCATCCCCTTCCAAATCCCATCCCATTACAAATCTCATTGCAAATAAAACTAAAATACCATCATAAATTCCATTTCAAATCTTGGGTTAAAATTGTAAATTTTTAAAAAATAGGGGATAAATAAGAAAAAACTAACATTGAAATATAATAGATCTAGTGATGCCCCACAAATCTCCCTTTCCTATTCTTGCTAAGTGACCGAAAATCCCTTTCAACTCCAACAAGATCTACATCATAGGTTCATGTGAAAATCAAAGTAAGGGGATCCCCTTTTTCGATCTTTATTATAAATAGATACGTAAGGAGACACAAAGTATGAGTTTAATTTTCCTATTTTCTTCACTTTTTTTTAGCATTTCTTAGCTTGTGCTTTATCGGAGCATCTTCTTTTTGGCACAATTTTTTGTGTCGATTGTTCCAACACTAGGACAAGTTGCACATCATGCCTGCATCGGATGTGTATCGTTGTTGTATCATGGTATCTTTGTCGTGCATCATACTTGCATCCATTGTTTCAACATAGGGACAAATGATGCATTGTGTCTATGTTAATATCTGTCATGTCTGTATCGACATGCATCGACATCATCGAAATTTCCACATAATAATAATTATTATTATAATTAAAAATTACTAATAGTAATTATAATAGTTATTAACAATTATAATTGAAATGGTAATTATTAATAATTATTATTGTTATAATAATTCATATATCTCATTCCTAGTCTTTTCCACAAATTAATACAACATTTCATTGTCATCATTTACTTAAGCATTTGTTGTTTCTTATATCACTCACTTGTGCACACAAATGAAAAACCTAAAAACTCTTCTATCAAATTATGTTCTTTGCCTTTTGCTCATAAGTGACATTGGCAAATAAAAAACAGTTGGAAGTTTGAAATACTTCATTTGTACACTTTAAGTCAAACGTTATTGGTTCATAATTCCAAGCTTATGTCTTTAAAAAAAAAACAACTATCCTAACCGAGTTAAATCCTCCCTTGAAGGAAAAAATAATTTATAGACTATGCTATGATTGTGGGGATGGGCATCAAAATAACTCCCCAAAATTATTTTTCATATGGTACATAGTTTTTTTCCTAGATAACTTTTAAATCCTTCCTATTGAATGTTATTTACCAATACAAGGGACGTGCTTTCATTTTAAAGTCAATGTTTAGGTAAGGATCAATAGTTTAACAAAGTCACCTTCGAACTATTTTAAGCTATGTTGAAACAAATTGACCATTGGAAGCATGTAACCCTTTGTTCATGGTCCATGAAGAGGTATCTTAGTTGTTAAACTTACGTTAATAATCACCAGGAGGCTTTTGTGGGATTATGGAAGCACTTGAGAAAAAACAATTGCAGTCTTCTTGGAGTTGCCCCGATATTTCTTTACTATAATTGTCTCTAAATTATACTTCCACTTTTCATCTTTAGTGGATTTTGTCACCATCCATTAACAAAAATTGGAAGGCCTAGTTGCAATTTGAGTGGAGGATCACTAGAGTCATAAGAACGTGCTTTTACATTGCAAAAACTTATGTGAAACATTTACATCATGAATTATTGAAACACACTTGTAAAAAAACTAGTGCACTACTTGAGCACATATTTCAATATAGGTGCATTTTATTTGAGAATTTATTTTTTGTAATTTTTCCCTGGACACATCACCTTGTATCTTAGAGAGATTTAAACAACTAGGGAATATCTAAAACTACCAACCACCTAGGAATTCCCTTAGGCTCCATGGCCTCCTATTAACATAGAAAAATGCCTCATGCCAACATGAAGAAGAATTGCTCGATGGCAGGTCCCAATCAGACCTACTCTCATTTGGTATGGAAATATCCACCGGTATGTGGGACCAGTTGCCACTAACTAAATGGATTTCTCTCCAAAGAGAGACTTGTTCATTTAAATCAGACTAAATCCTAAATGCTCTCCTATTCTAATATGGAAATGCAGTCATATCCTAACAACAACACAAATCAATTGCGGGCATGTAGTTTTACTTATGGAAACAAAAATAGTTAATATTTATCAATAAGAAACTATACAATCATATCCATATGCATATATATGACAATGAATATGTCCCTACAATTGAGCTCATAATTCATTAACAATTATTTCCTATAGAGAAAATTGACAATAGTGACAAATTGCTAACATTTGTAGAAAACAACCAAACAACAATGCACTATTGAATGAACATACCATGAATTAGCTTTCCATTATATTCATTCACATAAATAGTTCATATGACAATCCAAGAGCCTTCAAATCCGTCCCCAAGCCAACTAATTAATTATACAAGACCCATTTTTTGGTTATCTAGCACGCCCCCCACCCAACTGCCTGGGTAGAAATTGCATTTATAACATTTTTGGTATGTATTTGGGGTTTGTGATTGGTGGAGGGGAACTCAAGATAGATCCTACAAATATGGAGGCCATCATCAAATGGCCTAATCCTACAACTGCCACTGAAGTTATGATCTTTATTGGGGCAACACAATACTTGCAGAATTTCATAGCTTCATTTTCAGCAATAGTTGCACCACTCCACACCATAGCAATGAATGGTAAAAATTTCCAATGGGGGAAGAATAAGAAGAAGGCTTTCAATGAGATGAAAAGAAATATAAATCAAGCGCTAGTTCTCGAATTACCAAACTTGCAAAATTCTTTTGAAGTAGAGAAATATGCATATGTGTATGCCATGAGAGTAGTTTTGATGCAAGGAGGAAGGCATGTATGTTATCATTATGAAATGTTTCATGAGTTAGTTCTCAACTACCCTACCTATGACAAGGAACTCTATGCCTTGGTTCAATATGTCAAGAAGTGGAAACACTATTTAATGGGAAAGGAGACCATCATCCACACAGATCACCAATTGTTACAATATGTCCAGGTCCAGATTAAGCTATAGCAAACCAGACATTACAAGTGGATGGGGTTTTTACAAAAAAATCATCTAGTCATCAAGTAGAAGAAGGGAGAAACAAGAAAATTGGAAAACATGCTTTCAAGGCCACCCACATCCAAGATTACAACTTTGGGAACTTTGATGCACATGGATCCTTTTACCCATGATGCATACAAAGAGGAATGCACAAAAGATGAGAAATTCAAGGAGGTGTTTCAACAATTACAAGGCCAAATTCCCATAGAAGAGGGTGACATGAAGGTTGATTATCATATCTAGAATGGTTTACTCTAACAAATTGACAAGCTCTATGTCCCTAAAGGTGAATGATTGCAACTCATCAAAGAGTCTCTGTAACGACCTCCTCGTTACAACAACTCTTTCATAGGTGCAACAAATTTTTTTTTTTTTTTTAAAGGTGTGTGTGTGCGTGTAAAAGGGAACAAATACACTTGACTCTACGTCGCCACTCGACGACTAACAAGATGCAACCACGATGATCACAACCAAAAGACATAAGGCACACAACTACAAGCATTAAATGACCATAGACATAAGGAAGAATCCATGATAGTAGATTTTACTATTTCTGCATAGGAAAGCAGGACGTTTAATCTTAGTCCTCTACTCCGGAGAGAGAGAAGGTCAGATAGGCTCCTGGCCGACTGCTTAGGCAGAAACTAGTAATCCGACGACGAATAAGATGCAAGAAAGATGAACACCGCAAGATGACATATGACGTACAACAAACAACTACATGCATTAACAACGATCACTCAGAAATAAGTCAGACTGACTACCCATCCATCCTACCCTGCAATGGTTAGGACCTCCAAGACACATAAGCAACGCTCAAGCCCAGGTTCCCATCGATTTTAACCATTGAAGGTCTCAGGGCTGGCGACTGTTCTGAGGAACATGGAGGTGTCTACTTCCCGCCCGACACAAGCAGACCAAGAAATGATAAGAATTCAACCGAGTACAAAAAAAACTAAGGAACAACCAGGAATTCTAAGGAAAGCGCAAGTCCGTAGGACTCCGACAAAAACCATCCACAATCAATCCATGCAACTAGCTAAAACCACAGGGTCCACAATCTAAAGATTTGAAACAAGCAAAGAATAGAGGTTCCTTATGCATAAATACCCATTATAAACATAAGTTCTCATAAATGTTAAATCCCCTCCAAGTGATATCCAAATTAGCTAGGTGATGGCCTTTAAACCCCCTACTCATAACCCTATGTGAGGGATTTTAAACCACCTACTCCTAATCCTAGAGTGATACAATCTTTATTTCAATTTTGTATTCATGGTCAAAGATAGAAAATACTTTTTCTCTTATAATAAAAGAATATGTTTAATACCATTTATTTATAGACTTATCTAACCTATGATAAATTTGTCCAAAATATGTTTAAATACCCCTTTTTCTTTTTTACATCCCACCATTATTCCATAGATCCATGGTTGTTTTGTTTTTCATGGCACCATTAAAAATATAACCTGATGTCCATTTATAATTATAATATACCTTTACAACACAATGTCCATTTATAATTATAATATACCTTTACAACACGATGTACATTTATAATTATAAAATATATGTATATATTTTGACCAATATTGAATGATGAAGTAAATTTATACCATATAAATCATGATTTGTAGTAACGAATCAAAATTACAAAACTTAATGAATTAAAAAGGGTTGTTATAGAACTAACTTCTATATGTGAACATAAATATCCAAATTAGAATGAGTCCATAATTTAAGAAATTAAAACCTCTGGCGAGAGTTATCGCTTCTTGTGAAATAGGAATAGATAGTGTCCTAAATATTATATATATGCACTGTATTGGACGAATATAGTGTGTATCTCATTTCGTGCGGCAAAGGGGTGGAGCTGTAGAGGGCCGATCGACAAAGCAGGTCCAGTAACCATCAGTAATAAGTATTGCATTGAATCGTCTTAGGGTTTGACGAGAGGCTGAGAATGGGCATGGCCAACGCACAGGTGTCAGCCTCCATCGGGAGTGGCAAAAAGGAAGCTGTCAAATTTTACAGGAACTCCAAGGTTGGAACCACCCGTGGCTAAGAGCTGGCAGGGGTGAATTTTACAGTCAACCAATAAAAACACACCCAATATCAAGGAGTATTACTATCAATAAAATCATCCAGTAAGTTTATCTATAATTCTAATTACCTTTAAACTGATAATTAGAACCATGGTACCTTAAGTAAAACTTAAAGAGGAAATTACCACCGAGCAAACACAGGTAAAAATCTCAGTTTATAGTTTCGCGTTGAAGGGGTTTTTCAGTGTCTCTGGACATAAATAAGGTTGAATTTGAGGCAGTAATTACTGGCAACTATCGGTAGAGAAATAAATCAGGGAACAGAATTATTCGGCAGCTAACCATGAGGCGAAATTCAGGGAACTCAGAATCAGCTCGTGGGAACCCCGTAGACTCACGAATTTACTAAAATGTAGAAAATTTAAGGTGGCCAGACAGAAGGTAATTCGCTGTCCCAGCAGAGAATGATCTAGCACTGACTCTACCATCCAACACAGACACAGAGAATTATAATTCCAACGCGGAGATCATGTGTTTGGCATCCGTGGGGTATCCTCCGTCAGTTGCCAGGATTTACAAAAACACAGGGATTATGTAACACCAAAAACTCAGAGGTTTAGTGGTCCAAGACCGTGTGGGTGGCCACCCCAAAATCGCGGAGAAAATTCAACACAGACCAGGGATAAGCAGCCAAAATTCGTGGGTGTAACATCCACCAAATCGCATGGATTTACCACCCAAAAACGCAGAGAAACAATCGACAGCACCCACGCTGAGAACAGAGGAGGTAAAACGAAGTCCAACACTACGAAAATTAGTGCCAAAAAATCAATTTCAGACAAGCAACACGAATCTGGTAATTACCAAATGGATTTCCAGGAACGCCCAACGAAATTCATCACCGCGAAACCCAATTCATAGTTCAAATTCCAAAAATAACAGTGGTAATAGTTGTAATTCAAGATAGTATGTTTGCCAACATTACAGGGTCGAAGTTCTAGCAAAAATTCGGCAGAAGAAAAGAAACAAATTTTACATGACAAACAGTCAATGCTGCTGCTAGCACAGAAAAAAGATACACGACATCTACATGGTTTGACGCAAAAAGGGGCCGACGAGATCATTGTTTGTTGTTTTTTTTTTTTCTATTAAACATGAGAGAAAATAAAAACTTTGTTTTTAGGGGCATTTAACATCAGTAACCAATTTCATTATATGAGGGTTCTCAACAGCTATTAGTTGTAATTTATTCCCCAAAACCCATAGCATATAAATCTGTACATGATATCAACCACACTACTTATCACGAGAAAATTTTTAAATAAAAATAGCAGTTGCAACAGCTACACTTATAATCACCGAGTAGAAAAATATGACAGCCATTAAATCCAATCACAACCAATATTTTGATACCAGCATATATCATAATGCATCCTATTCGACCAAATTAAAAACAACCATACAGTTGCCTCAACTCCCGCCTCGAATGATGACCGCACGCTCTGTGCCGCTCCCCTCGGCGATCGTCGAGACTACACCGGTACCTTCCAGCCAATCGCTAGGGGTACTCTGCTTCCCCCTTAGCCCCCCGAGCCACAAAGGGGCCACACACAATCCAGATGGTACGTCTAGCTTCCCATATCGCCTCGCAAGGCTGAGCTACCACTCCTATCCGACTCGAGAAATCCCAACTCCTCACAAGAAATCAGTCAAGTCACAATTCCGGCAGCGTAACGTTACGCTAA
>JASDQU010816194.1:21968-36253 GCA_032191745.1 Picea mariana
CTAACCCGACAGCAGCACAAAAATCCCGTCTCCAAGTTAAAACTCAAGCATGAGGTCAATTGCAGACAATTATAAAAATGTAAGGCATGATAGCAGAATGCATAGATCCAAGGAAGCTCACAGAATTCAATCAACATCATTCAGACAGGCTATAAAAAAAATTCAATCATGAAACTAAAAATCAGTTTACAAACTTAAAACACATGAAGATCTAGCCATATATCCAAATTCATTCTACTCTACCAGAAATAAAAATCATACCATTGCCTTTCACCTGCTTCGGATGACGTCCCGCGCTCTGTGCCTTGTCCCGCGCTCCATGCCGCTCCCGCTCGTCGACCGTAGAGACCTCATCGGTACCTCCCAACCAATCACTAGGGGTACTCTGCTTCCCCCTTAGCCCCCCGAGCTGCAAAGGGGCCACACAAAATTCAGAAGGTAAGTCTAGCTTGCCAGCTCACCTCGCAAGGCCGAGCTACCACTCCTATTCGAGCTGAGAAAATCCCAACTCCTCACAAGCAATCAGTCAAGTCACAATTCCGGCAGTGTAACATTACGCTAACAGTCCATCCCTTTCTTCCTCATCTCTTTTTTCTTTTATAGAGTTTTGAGACCCACCAACTTTCCTAAATCACATTTTAATTAAGTTTTAATAAAAATAATTCTAATTATTCTCCTTTGCACAAGTGTCGTCCATCCCCCTCTTTCCTCAAGTAATTATTTTCTTTAAATTATTAAATTACTCATTTCCCTCACCCACCTAGAATCGCTCCTAAACTTACTCCTAGGTGTTCCTAGATCCCCTTACATGTTTTAAATACTTTCCTAAAAAAAAAGATGTTACTAAATTAGCTCAGATTAGCAGGTTCTTAATTTCAGATTCCTTACTATGTTGACCGTGCTTTTTACCATAAGTTCCCATCTTTCCTTTATTAAGTTTCCTCCCTTACTTAGTTTCCTAATTCTCATTATTCCCTTCTTTCCCATTTTTATTAAAGCCCAAAATGGCAGTTGCGTTATTAAATCTTTCCCATTTATTATTTATTTAATATCTTTTGTTCTTTCACAAGTTAGGAATAATTTATTCTTTGCAAAATTTTGAAACCATTAGTTTTAATTTAATTCTTACTCTCGTCATTTACCCCAAGAATTTTATGAAGACCTAACTATTACTTAAGTGGGTTTTTGCTTGAATTTTTGTTTTTATTCTAGGGACTTTTTCTTTAAGGTTACACTAAATTTTTACCCTAGAAAAGTCTTAGACTTGGGACTTAGATTCTGAGCTAGGCGACAATTGGTTAGGGAAGTTGTTTAAGGATTTCTTAAGGCATTAATGTCTTAGGGCCATCTAGGTTTGTTTCTTTATCATGATCAACGCGACGTGCCCTTCAGGACGCACTACATGCTCCACGGGTGCCACTCGCCTCATTCGTTTCTTTTGCGCGACGTGCCCTTCAGGATGCACCGCGTGCTCTAAGGGTGCCACTCGCTTCTTGTGGTTCTTTTGCACGACGTGCCCTTCAGGATGCACCATGTCCTCCAAGGGTGCCACTCGCCAACTTGACTGATTGGTAGACATCTATAACCCCTGAAGTCAACACTCCGCCAGGTGAACTTGTGGGAGACTAAGGGCTCTAAGGAATAAGGCCCCCGCCTTATTGCGCTCCCCTTAGAATCATCGTGAGAAACTGTCGCAGTCTGCCCTCACGGCATCATGGATCCTCTCAAACTAGGTAATCGTTAACCTACAAATCGAGCCACGGTGGGAGTGCTAGTAGGTTGTGGCAGGGCTGCTGTCCACACCTCTCTTTCAACCTCTCTGGAAATCGTGTGTGGCCCCTTTACTCCATATGTGAGTCTAGTCGGCAAGCTATCGTCAGCCTTCATCATCAAAAATCGTGTAATAATATGTCAACATCATATCATCAAATCAATGAAATATCATAGTAAATAAATCAACCCAAATAGCACACTCCCTGACTCAATCCAGAGTCTAAGGGGTTCCACCAATGCCTCTGCATCTTCAAGGTCCAAAACCCTGCACACTCAATGAAACTGAGTCACAGTACCTATCTACGTCAAAGTAGTAAAAACATCATGTCATCTGTCATAACACATCATAATCAAGGATAAATGGTTTAACATCATAAAAGTCCAGATCACTTGCGTGCAAGTGTCCTCAAAGAATAAGTTTTCTCAGTGCGCCAGAGCAGGATGTTACATTGTACCCCTTTGTCTCCTATATATATATATATCAAGGAGATATAGTATTAGGATCATATTATCACATATCTTATGGTATTCTGAAGTTGATATATTGTAAAAGGAGGTTTTCCCCTCGAAGTGGATTATAATTTAATGATTTTTTATCATTTTTAAGGTGTTGGATAGTAACATGTTCCTAGAGCGTGTGCGTGCTCGTAGGAATGTGTGTGAGTTCCTAGAGTGTGTACACATTCTTAAGAACACGTGTGTGTTCTTTTGAATTCATTTTTTTGGGGGTGGGATTGACAACTTTAGTGTACATGTATGTTGACTTGGTTTCCTTGGATTTAGGTTTAGGATGACAAACCTAGTGGTTCAGTCTGCAAATTGATAAAAAACTTCATTCTTGTGAATACCTCTCTATATATATGTTTTTGACATTATTTTCTATAGGATGCACAGTTAATTTGTTGACAAAACTACAGAAATAGATAGAGTCAACTGTGCATATTCCATATATATATATATATATATATATATTAAATTAATATTGTTTACTATTTTTAATCTATTTTTGTGTTTGCATATATAAAAATCTTAGAAACACACCTCTCTTATTTCTGCCATAACATTTTGTCGGATTAACCAATTCTAAAATGAGTTATATGCCACACTAGGGAGATCAATATCTATGATCCAAAAAAAAGGAAATTCTTTTGATCATGTTAAGATCCTATTATCTTGTAGGAACAAAAGGTGTTTTAATTTCAAGGATATATTGACTTTCATAATTTGAAAAAAATAAAAAAAGAATATTAGAAATTTCCAAAAAATACATCACACTATAACAACGGGTTCTCTACAATTATACAAGTTTTTGAAATGAAATTTCACCGTTAATGTATTCAACACTTGCACAAACAAAGACATGTACCCTATATTTTGTTGGAAAAATAACATACCACTTTAGAAAAAATCAAATTTCACATAGTTATTCACAATTTCTAAGAATAAAAGTTGTATATTCGGAAAGACAATTCAATTTAATACGTTTCATATTCTTATGCCATATTCAAATTCGTTGTAAACGTACCTTGAATAATCCTTTCAAGTTAATATATTATTGTTTTTCCATGTTTGCATTACCACTAACGTGTCATGAGAGACCATCATTAGCTTGCAGATACCCCTATCTTCCTTTTTCAATGGGATGTGCTTCAAGAAAATACAACTAGAGGCTTCCTTCACCTTCTGCTCAACTAGTCACCCTAATATTTACACTGTCCTCATTCCTTAAACTTCCACCAATGGGTGAGACAAAGAACAATGAGAATGGAACCACTGTGAATAACATGCCCATTCATTAAAATCACAAAAATGAACTATTATATTCTTTTGGTGGGTGTTGTGGAACCCCCCCTTGCCTTTATTTTCTTCTATGGTGATTGACAATTAGCGTCCCTTTTTATTTTAATGACGATTCTCCTTTTTTTTCATTCACATTTGTCTTATTTTATCTGTTTTCTTATGAAATGGATTGTTTTATTTTCACTGGGCATTAATACATCATCACAAACCAATTAATGTTTAGGATGCTCCAAATGTTAATTCTTTGTGTTTACCTTAGTTTCAATTATTTTTAATATTTCAAATTTCATGATTTTAAGCATAAAATTTAAAATATGATTATGAGGAATATTTGTATATCATTTTATCGACAATTGAGTGATTATTAATTATTTTGGAGTTAGTTTCCTCAAATTTGCACAATATCCTCAATTTCAAAACATAATGTCCAGTTAAGTTATACGTTTATGCTCTATCTAGAAGGTGTGATATCAATCGTATTTGATTTTATTAATTTTGGTTAATTAAGATTTGGAGATCTTGTAGTTCATCTTTTAATATATTTTTATTAGGAATTTGATTTCTTTTTGTTATATATGTCTATTACAGATCTGCAGATCAACTATAGTCTCCAAAATAGTTCATTCAATTAAATTATTCGAGGCCCAATGATTGGGAAACATTTTTTGGAAAATTCATATCAGATTGAGGACACAATCTTCCAACTTCCTTTCTGAAAAAATGGTGAGGAATTTCTTTAAACAATGGAAAATCCATTTCCAAAATTTGGTAATTTACCTTCCCCGCGGGTTGTTTCCTCAGAAAATGAATATTTTGAGAGAAATTGTATTGGATCCAAATGGAATTTTTCAAAATTTTCGTGTTGTCAGTTTCAAGAGGTGAACTTCCAGATTTATTTCTTCCCAAAAAATGATGGATTTGGTATGTTGGCTGATAACCCACTTCAGAAATAGGGTCAGTTACCTTATCCTAAAATGATTTTTGTAGAATCCAAACCGTTGGGGAGTAATATGGTCTGGAGTGACACTGATTTTTTTAGATCACGCCAATCCTCAGGAGACATTTTTGTAGATCAATTTCTTGGAAAACCAAACTGAATTTGGTAAATCAGTTGAAAACCCATTTCAAACATAGGCTCAGTTAGATAAATTCCAAAGGATTCTGCAAAATGATGGATATTTTGAGATATATGAGACGTTTTTTTGGCCAGTCTCAAATTCTATAATTAGTTGATTCTGTCATGTAATTCTGTAGTTGATTCATGACAACAATTTTTTGTTGACTAAAGGAGGATTCGACCTAAGTGAGGAAGATTATAATTTTTTTCATATTATCCTTGTTTAGGGGGTTCCAGATATGAAACTTATGGGGAATAATTCTGCACTAGGAAGAACAACTTGAAGTCACTATTGTATTGACATGATTTTTCTTTCTGTGAAATTTTAGAAGATTGTATAAAGACAAATTTATTGGAAGCTAATGACAAGTTCCATTTTTGTGCACTATTGTATAACTTGTAGCTTGTTGTTGTTTCTTATTGATTATTTAGTTCTAATTTAAGTTTTTAATTTCTTTAAACCTATCTTTACATAGAAGAATATATTTGAATAAGAATTCGATTATAGATTCATGGAAATTTTATTGCAATTAATGAAAACTATTTTTCATTTAATTATAATCTTGTTTTACTTTAATTATTGTTGCATTGAAAGAATTACTTCTTCAATATGATAGTATATCTTACATTGAACCTATTTGATTGATTTTAAGTAAATGTTTTGATTGATTTGAATAACTTTTTATTTAAGTCATTACATTGCATATTTGTGTGAATAGCTTGCAAATCAAATGAACTGTTTATATGATTTGCAAGTGAACCATAATCTTGAAATCAATGTTAGTCCTTTCCCCTTTTATTACTTTTCTCTTGATTTGGATGAAATCTGGATCTTGTCCTAATCAAGATAGGCTAGATTAGATTTCCTTTATGTCATAGATTTGATTTGCATTTCTTTTTTTTAAGTCTCCTTACGCAGGAGAAAACCCCAACGTGGCTTAGTTGAGCCCTTATATGTTAGCCTTAGGATTTATTTCTTGTAAGCACACTGCAAGAGAGTAATCCCTTTCCTTCTATTTGTTGATTATAGAAAGTAATAAGACACCTTAGAAGATAGAAGGTCATTTATATGTCTTTGTACATATAGTTTATCTTAGATTAGATTAGTAATTAATTTAGGATAGTTTTAGATAAGGGTAACTGGACCCGTTGAAACCAATCAGAATCACCATCACAAATGGATAAGTTCCTAATTGGGGCCCTGAACGAGTGATTTCCCCAATGTTGATCACGGTCATTTTTGGCCATCAACATTTTTTGCACTAGAAGGAGGGCCACCGACAAGTGTGCATAATAATTTGATTCTTGTTTGAGCTATTGTTTTTAATTCTTTCCGTTTTTTTTAATGGATCATAAACTTCCTATTTGGAGGTGTATATCTGGTAAAACATATTGCATCACTCCAAAAAAGGTAGTAAAATACTTCTCGAAGGTAAAATTCGATGGTAAGAGCAAAATTTCTGCATATGATCATGTTTTACAATTTATTCAAAATTTTACAAATTCTTCTTTTTTCTATATTGATGAAGACATTTTATGCATGATTTTTACTCTTACACTAATAGGCCATGACAAAGACTGGTGTGAATCATTACCAGTTTCTTTCTTTAGATAGTTGGGATGAATTTGCTCGAATGTTTCTTCACACATTTCAATACTATGACTGTAATCAAGTTTGCCTAGAACTAGAAAATTTATGTAGAATTGAAGGTGAATCTTATGAGGATTTCCTTCTTAGATTCAAATTAATTTTCTTTAAATTTCAATCCCATGATTTTCTTTCACAGCTTGAATTAATAGGATGGTTTAGACACATTCTTTCTCTTCCTTGTATTAATCATAATGAGCAAAATATTATTTTTCTTAGTCCATTCACTGTTGTTGATGATCTTCTTGTTGATTACATTCAAACTGAAAATATAGAAATTATGAATGAAAAATCTCAGGAAAACATGAATACATACACTAAAATTAATGGTGTTCTTGAATCTGTTCTAAAACATGATAATTCTGCTAAACAAGAAAATCCACAACCAATAATTGAAATTGAAAATGTCACCAGTAATGATTCAATTACTAACATGCTTCCTAGAACATCTACTTCTGAGTTTTCGGTCAATAATTTTCAGCTACATGATTCAGATTATATAAATATACATTTTCAAGAATATATATTTAAGCAAAGATACGACATGCCTGAAATTATTTCAAATAATGAGGAATTTGATCTATGTGCTAAAGATAATGATGAAGAAATAGAATTGAGAACTCAGGAATTGATGTATAATTTTAAAGATAGGGAAGCATTTCATCTCATCTGTTCAAATAGTCATTATCCTTCATACCCTGATATTTTTATTGATATTAAGTCATTTGATGATCATTTAAAATCCCCTCTTCTCTCAGATGTTTTTCTAGTAAAAAGGGGAGTTACCATAAATTTAGTAAATGACAAAATACTTGTAAGTTTTGATCAGACTAATAAATTATTAAATGATTATTCTTTGAACAATTATGAGAACTTTCAGTAATACATATTTGATTATTCTTCTTGTTTCAATTTACATTTTACAAAGGATGAAATTGAATTCATTTATGATGATTATTTAGAGATTGAAAATGTTGAGGAACTTCAATTTCAAGTGATGGTTATGTCAGGTCCTCATGTTGTCAATTCCCATAATCAATCTTATTTCAAGATGTAGGGTGTCTTTTTAATGATCATACTACAATTGATTCTCTTCTTGAATATTCTCATAATGATTTCAATATTTAAGAAATGAACTCCATACATATTTATGACTCTAATGTTATCACTCAAGTTCCCATTCTTGTTCATGATCTTGAATGTTATACACAAGTAGATGCTAGTGTTAAATCTGATTACATTGTTTCAGCTACTACTTGTAAAAAATAAATTCTTGTGAGTAAGTCCTTTCTGTCTTATAAAAATAATGTTAACATTCTTGTAAATAGTAATGTAATTGTTTTTCCTATTGTAAATAATACTAATTTTTCTCATCATGGTGAGAATATTACTTTTCCAATCATGTTTCCATTTCAACAATTTCATAGTCATTTTCAAGACAAAATTGAAACTTGGTTGGAAAATACATTTCAAAATAGATTGTGTGTTAATAAATTTCATTTCTTTATTTTGTTATAAATAGTTGTACATAGTAGATTAATTTATTCTTTTGATTTCTTTTGATTCATCCAGTTTCTGTTACTAATTCACTTTGTATATATGATTGCAGGAATAAAGAAAATGGAGTGGCTTCACTGGAAATTTGACTATAGTTAGTCATATTTATCTAATAAAGTTAGAGTAGGAGTAGGTTTATTTTAGCTTGGGTTTATTTTACTTAGTTCAAATTCAATAAATTGATGTTCTTAAGCGTACACGACCTTAGTTAAATCTACAACTTCTTCATGCTTTTATTTTTATCATAAGAAGAAGTTACTTCTTCATGGTAAAGTCTCATACATTTATTTTCATCGTTTCATTATTTTCTTTAGGTTTTTAGTTTCAGTCTTATTTTAGTATTTGTTGATCTAAGCTTTGTTTTTGTAGGTATTCAAGATTTTCTTTGAAAAATTAGCTTTGTTGCAAGCTTAGATTTGGAATTTACTCGCTTTATTCACATGTGTGCTCAAACAATAATGATGTTGATCAAATTGCAAACAAGCTAAATCATGGAGTTTCTAAACCTATACTTTACTTTCATTTAATATCGTTATAAGCCTCATGTTTATTACCTCATTGTCAATAGTTTTTACATGGAGGCTTAATTTTGAAACAAAACATTTGTATGGTGAGGGAAATCTGATTTAACTTTGTTTTTTAATCATCATTGTTGCATATATTTTGAATTTTTGGTTTGTATAAAAATCCCAATTATCTTCAACTTTGCAAGATTTAACCTGTTAAGATCTCAACTTTAGTAAGATAAACATGGTTTCCTCACATTCATTAGATTGTTGAGAGATACTTTCATAAGTTTTCTTCGTGGAGTTTATTTTTAAATTGGCTTTTTATTTATCTTTTCTTTCACATTTTTGCATTTTCTTTCTTTGTTTGCAATTATTGAAGTTTTATGTTTTTGGTTTATTTTGTTTGATACGGGGAAATATTTCCTACCCAACAATGGTTTTCCTACATGGGGAAATATTTTACTCTATCCTTTTAATAGGATTTCATTTACTTTGAATCCCTACCATCCCCTCCACATATAAAATTCTCTACTTGGGTAGATAAAGAGAAACTAGTGGGGTCAAAATTAAATGGTATTGCATCTAGTCATTTAAGTAAGAACCTCTTGTACCACCCCGCTCTCTTCACTCAATTGCTAAAATAAATTTTCCAAATATATTTATCAAAATAGTGGCATAAGAGAGTTGAAAGCACATTTGTGTGGGAAATGTATGCAAACTTGTCGGGGAACTGAACATGCTCCCAAAAAGTGGGTAAATATGTGAATGTTACCAAGATAACTTTGTCGGGGTACTAAACAGACTTGATAGTAGAAAATCAATGTTAGGAAAAGAGGAAATTTTATAACATATGCATACTAATGCTTAAAGCCTTCTAGCTATTTTTGTTGTCCAAAAGTAGAGATGTAATTTAAAGTTAATAAATTTTTCCATATTTGGATTCACTGTTTTGGAATTAGGCATTCAAGTAATTTCATCTTGAAAAGATTATTTTGCATTGATTTAGTCTTATGTGGGACTTCTCGGAATTATGTCACGTGTGAGAAATTTTTGAAAGATATATTTTCAATATTTAGTAAATTTAGTCATGTTATATTAACCATAGATAATTGTTTATTCCTTGTGTGTTGCCAATTGTTGTGGCAAACAACCCCCCCTTTATTATCTTCTATTGTTGATCGAAAATTAGGGTSCCTTTTTATTTAAATGTTGATTACTTTATTTTTCATTTGAATTTTTTTTATTTAATTGGTTTGTTTACGAAATGGATTTTTTTTCTTTTCACTGGACATTCARACATCATCATAAATCGATTAATGTTGATTATGCTCCTAATGTTAATTCCTTGTGTTTATTTTAATTTTGATTACTTTTAATATTTCAAATTTCATGATTTTAAGCATAAAATTTAAAATATGATTATGAAGAATATTTTTATACCACTTTATCGAAAATTGAGTGATTATTAATTATTTTGGAGTTAATTTCCTCAAATTTTTATAATATCCTCAATTTCAAAACATAATGTCCAGTTAAGTTATACATTTATAGTCAACTATAATCTCAGAACTATAATSTCCAAAATAGTTCATTCAATTAAAGTTATTYAAGGCGTAATGATTGGGCAACATCTATTGGAAAATTCATATCAGTTTCAGAAGATAAGAAAACGGTGAGGAATTTCTTCAAATGATGGAAACCTATTTCCAAACTTTGGTGATTTACCTTCCACACGAGTTGTTTCCTCATAAATTAAACAGTTTGGAAGAAATATTATCGGATCCAAGTAGAATTTTTCATAATTTATGTGTTGTCATTTTCAAGAGGAGAATTTCCAGATTCATTTCCTCCCAAACAGTGATGAATTTGGTTGATTTATTGAAAAAACACTTCAGAAACAAGGTCAATTAACTTATCCTAAAAGGATTTTCTCCGAATCCAAACCATTGGTGAGAAATCTGGTCTGGAGTAACACCGATTTTTTCATATCGCACCAATCTTGAGGAGATGTTTTTGCAGATCAATTTCTGGGAAAAATGAGCCGCATTTGGTAAATAGGTTGAAAAACCATTTAAAAAATAGGCCCATTTAGGTAACCTCCAAAGGATTATGCAAAATGATGGATATTTTGAGAGATATGAGGCATTTTCTGGGAAGGTTCGAATTATGTAATTAGCTTATTTTGTTATGTGATTCTGTAGTTGATTCATGACAACAATTTTTTGTTGACTAAAAGAGGATTCGACCTAAGTGAGGAATACTATAAAAGGTCTCATATTATCCTTGTTTAGGGGGTTCCAGATATGAAACTTATGGGGAATAATTCTGTAGTAGGAAGAAAATCTTGATGACACTATTGTGTTGAAATGATTTTTCTTTTTGTGGAATTTCAGCGGATTGTATAAAGAAAGATTTATTGGGAGCTAATGACAAGTTCCATTTTTGTGCACTATTGTATAACTTGTAGCTTGTTGTTGTTTCTTATTGATTATTTAGTTCTGATTTAAATATTTAATTTATTTAAAGCTATCTTTACAAAGAATAATAGATTTTAATCAGAATTCGATTATAGATTCATGCAAATTTGATTGTAGTTAATTATAACTATTTTTCATTTAATTATAATATTGTTTTACTTTAATTATTGTTGCATTGAAAGAACTACTTCTTCAATATGAAAGTAGATCTTACATTGAACCTATTTGATTGACTTTAAGTATATGTTTTGATTGATTTGAATAATTATTTATTTAATTCATTACATTGCATATTTGTGTGAATAACTTGCAAATTATATGAATTGTTTTTATGATTTGAAAGTGAATCTTAATCTTGAATTCAATCTCAATCCTTTCCATTTTTATTAATTTTATCTTGATTTGGATGAGATCTACATCTTGTCATAATTAAGATAGGCTAAATTAGATTTCCTTTCTGTCATAGATTAGATTTGCATTTCATTTTTTAAGTCTCCTTACGTAGGAGAAAACCCCAACGTGACTTAGATGAGCCCTTGTGTCAGCCTTAGGATTGCTTTATTGTAATCATAGTGCGAGAGAGTAATATATTTCCTTCTGTTTGTTGATCAGAGCAAGTAATACAACACCTTAGCAGATAGAAGGTCATGTATATATCTTTTTACATATAGATTAGCTTATATTAGATTAATAATTAATTTAGGATAGTTTCAAATAAGGGTAATTGGACCCGTTGAAACCAATCAGAATCACCATCCCAAATGGATAAGGCCTAATTGAGGCCATGGCCAGGTGATTTCCCCAATGTTGATCATGGTCATTTTTTCCCATCAACAGTGGGTAAGCCCCTTTTGTGTCGAAAGAGCACAAAACTCATTACAATATAAAATTTACAAGAAGAAAACCTCCATCTAAGAAGCTACAATCGGTGTATCTATTCCATCAAAGTCATTGATGACTTGGTCAAATCTACATAGAATGCATTAGGATGGGAAATCATCAACACCACATTTAGGTTTGTATGGAGCCTGTGTTTATTGCATTAACATGACTTCACAACTTTGAAGAACTAACTGGAACTTGAGTCTTAGGTAATTTAATTGATTTATTTTTTAAATTGTTTCTATAAATGTCAATACAAGGATTTACATATAAACAGATGAACACATATGGTAATAAAATGTAAATTAATAATATTTGAGTAGAAGGAATATTTTAAAAATTGGTTTTCCAATTAAAAAAATATTAAAAATTAATTACTAATTAAACAAAAGTTTACATTTTTAAATACTAAACTCTTTCTTTAAAGAATTAATTGTCAAAACAAAATAAAAAGAAAGAAAGAAAAATATTTAGAACCCCAAATTTATTAAAAACATTTTATTACAAATAGTTGTTTGGATAATTTTCTAATTTTCTAATAATTAGTTAATATATATTTTTTTCAAATTAAAAATGAATCATACCACACTTGAAGTTACTAATCTTCACCTAAAAAACACTTTCATTGATATTTAAGTGGAACACTTAAAATTACTAATTAATTACATATAAGACACATAAGATTTTTCATTACTGAATTGTTTTTCTTGTCAAAGAAATGGGTTATTAAAAAAATAAAATATATATAGGAGAAACATTTTATTACAATCTTCACACTTTTCTAATTAACCCATTTGATCTTTGCGTAAAATATTTCCCTTTAAAAATGAAAATGGTGAGTGACTTGACTAATGAGATTCCTCTTAGTAAGGGATGATATTGAAGAGATATTAACCCATTTGATCTTCCCCAAAGTAATTTTCCTTAAAAAATGAAAATGGAGAGTGACTTGAATAATGAGTTTCCTCTCAATAATGGATGATATTGAACATATATTAGCCATTTAAAATATGATTTTTTTTTTAATTATTAATAAGTTTTTGAGAAAATTTACTATAGTAAATTAAAAATATATATAAGATTTCACACAGCGTCTTTATTTCATGCTCTTCCAAATTTAAAATAGTAATAACAAACAAATTAAAATGAAAAGAGACATATAATTATCTTTTCCTTTCCCAGGCGCATCAAACATGCATGAACTATAGGTTATATATTTTTTCCAACTGAATTTTTTTTTCCAACTATAGGTTATATATTTTTTCCAACTGAAAAWTTTTCATTATATTTATATGTAAATGAAAAATTTTCATTATATTATATTATATGTTATCACTTGTCCAAAAAAATTTAAAAATTTCTGAACTTAACTATCATATATATGACCTATAAAAATTTTCATTATATTTATATGTAAATGAAAAATTTTCATTATATTATATTATATACTATCACTTGTCCAAAAAAATTTAAAAATTTCTGAACTTAACTATCATATATATGACCTATGATTGCTCACAGGGCGTATATACGTTCTGCCATTCACGCGTACCAAATATTGTGATCCAAATATGGTTCTTACTATACTATTACTCTGAAAACATAGTTATCAAATTTGGCCGAGGCATACTGGTACTAGTTATCAAATTTTGTCAACTAGTAAAAACAAATCGAAAATCCACCGATTCGACCGTTTATTGGGGGTAAAGTTCGATTCGTTCCCTGTGATACCATATGTTCCCTGTGATACCATATGATTGATTAGAATCACTGCCAAACCCAATCCAACTGCTGAACCGTCCGTCCTAGTATAGATTTTTTTCAAATTGAACTTTTTTTTTTATATATTATTATATAAAATGTATCATCTCTTATTAAAACTTTTCACAAATCTATAAAATATTAGTTATTTCTGGAATAGTCACATGTTTAAATCATATTAGGCTATACAATTTGAGTGGGCCTAATGATTAAGAACATGTGTTTTCTCTTAAAAAGTCACGCCATCAAATAAATATATAAACAAACAAAAATAATTATATTCAAAATATCAATTAGTAAAATAAAATTAATTAATAAAATGAATATAAACAAATAAAGTTAATCACATCAAACATATAAATCAATAAAATAAACACATAAATAATTTGCTTTAATAATATAACATCAATTAATAAAATAATAAAATAAATATAAATAAATAAAGGTAATCACATCAAATATATCTATCAATAAAATAACCACATAAATAATTTATTAATTTGTTTTTGTAGTTCATGTGTAGGGATCAGGAAACAGTTATATTTCAAACTGAAGGGCTAACTTTATTGTAACACTTCAAAATTGACATGTTAGAATAAATTATTCTTTTCACATGAAAATGAAAAAACAATTAAAATTTCACCCATAAAATAATTATTTTATAACCCATTCATTATAAAAAAAAAATTAACTCTTAACTTATTATTCTTCAAACATAACATATTAATTAAAAATTCAAAGAATTTGGCACAACTTCAATT
>JASDQU010816195.1:10156-36177 GCA_032191745.1 Picea mariana
GTGGGGACTTAGAGATACCTCAGCTGGGATGAAAAGTCCCAGGTGGTGTAGAAAGAATGAGAAGAACGAGAGAGCCCTCAATTCCTTTCTTGCTAAGTATTATGTTTTCTCAGTGATGAGAGAGCTTGTACACTAATGAAAGTAAATGTTTTGGAACCATAGTGATGGTGGTCGTATTGTTGTAGAAACAATTAATTATTTTTTTATGTTGCACTCATGAAAACATTAAGGATAATGTGATGAAGTGCATAAACATGTGCTAGGACATGTATGGAAATGTTTTATTTTCTTAACATTATGCAAGAAATTTTTGAAAGGAAGTTGTATGCCACAGATACCCAAGTAGAGTATGATTCAGGAAGAAAACACCGATCGAATCAGGATAATCAAGAACCTAAAAGAGGAGATGAATGCTAGCCGTTCAATGGATGGAAGACCGATCACAATTGTCAAATAGACTTCAATATCCACCAGAGTTAACGGATCAAACACCAGTCGTTCGATTAGATCGACAATCGGGGGTCATTGTAGGATGTGAAGGAGAAAGTAACGGACATACTAGTTCACAACCCGTGATCAACCCACACTGTTGATCTCATTGGGGTAAATGATCAATGACCACGATTAAAAGAGTCAGGTGAGCACTTTTCAGATTGTGGAGATTGAACTCTCCAATAAAGAGCATGGATATTGGGATTCCACAATTGTTGTGAACTATCGATCTGTGAACGATCAGTGGGAGAACTTGCAAGGAACCCATGCATTAATGTCGCATAAAAATTGTACTATGATTGGGTTCTATGGTTGAATTTATCACATCGAAGCTGTGTTCTCAATCTAAATCCTTGGTCAAACACTTTTGTGTTGGAGTTATTATTATCTGGAAATCATGTGGTTAAAAAAAAAGATCGATCGAGGGCTAAGATCTATGACCCAGGATCAGTGCGGAGATTACATATGCACAGGGGTTAATGTTGAGACATGTACCCATAATTTAAATTCAATATAGCGTTGTTTTGAGTTTGGGATATGATTGTAGATCAGATGATCCGTTTTCATTGCGGAGATAAGAAGGAGAATAAAATCACCAGCTAGTCGAGGTCCCATAATCCCTTGCATTCGTTGGATCTAAGGGAAGACAGATCTACACCGTCGATTTGCAGACAAGGGGTTTATCCAGGATCATAGCACCTAGGCATGGGAGATGAAAGGATAGTGCTTGAAAAGAATAGATCTGAGGTCACATCTCTCGATTGCATGGAGAGAAAATAGAGTTCCTTTGAGCCAGTCAAGGAAGATAGATTTTAGCACTTTGTGTTAGATTGTGGTCATGGGGACTAGTTATATGGGAATAAAGGTTCTCATAGTCATCACATTTAATGGAATTTCTTAGAGGAAATGCATGTTTGCATGAAAGGAAGACAATGGACCTTCCATTGAGGAAGAAGGACCTTCCAAAATTTTTATTTACATTGTATGGATGTCAAAGGAAAGAAAATTTGGGTGGCCATGAGTGTGGGCACATTGGTTACTAACGAGGAAAGAATGATTGGGTGCATTCAAGAGAAACTTATAGTTTCATATGTGCCGGCCTGGAATCATGACTAACCTGTAGCAGGAAGAATAGTCTGACTGCAATAATGAACAAGAATGAATAAGCCATGTGGTGAAGAGCTTGGCTAAGCTCCAACTCACCATGGAAGAGTGCTAATCATAAAGTGTGGAAAACTTGAAATCAATGAAAGGGTGCATTGGGTATGAATGTGGCCATGAATGTTGGCACATTCATTAAAGTCAATTGATATCTAAATTACATTTGAAAATTTTGGTAGGCTAAAATGATGCATAGGTAAGGGATGAATTTTTTCCCATATTTATATGGATGTGGTGCAATTGTTAGAATGCACATGTTAAGAAAGACTGTGATGACATTTTAAATGTGGTGAGAATATATATATACATGAGAAACTAATAGTTTGTTTGGATGTGTAAAGAATTCCTTGCAGGAATAAAGAGTCTTGGATATGGAAATTTTGTAATCCCATAAGCAAGACCAATTGCCTTCTGAGATAAACTAATATAGGGAGGAAAGTCCTATTCTTGTGAATCTAGTTCCGTGTGGAATGGATATGAAAATAAATGAAGAAATTGGAAAATCTGTGGGTGATAGATTTGCAATAAAATTCTAAAATTTAGAATTGTGATGATGTCTCATGAATTCTATATACCTGTGATACAAGTGAGAAGAAAACATTTATCAAGAAAGGATGGATGAAGGATATCCAGCTGAAAAGCATGAAGGAGGCCAGTGCTAAGCCATGAGAACCTCATGATAAACCATGATCACCTGGAATATGTTTTGTTGAGGTTACACAAGTTGAAGGGATGCCTTGATAGAGAAAGTCTGAGGGATTCCTCGACTGTAAGGATTGATAAAGTCTATGGGATTCTTCTTGTGTGAGAAAACCTTGGCAAGGAAAGATGGATCACCCAAAGAACTGTATAACAGAGAAGGGGATACTTGAGCCTGGGCCAAGAGGGTGAGTGACCGCAAGGAAGAGGAGACTCTAATAGTTCTTATAAACTATTGATTGACATCATGCACACAATGGATATGTCAAGAAAAAACAGTGAGCCTAGATAAAAATAATACCATGTGGATACAAATCCACAAACTGCGTAGATAAGTATTGTGCTAAATTATGAAATTTTTTCTAGACATTTTATGCAACAGTAAAATGTTTTCACATGAGACTATTATTAATGTGCTTGTTGTCCAAGAACTATTGAAGGGAGGTGATGAAGATTAAGATTATGAAAAAGGACCTGACCAAGAAAGAAGGTCAATACTTCTGAAGTGGTTGAATGAGAAAGGCATGATAGGTGTCACTGAGAAAGAACACCAAGGACAATGTTCCTTTTTAGGGGGAGGGGATTGCAACGCCCTTGTTTCCCCCAAATTGTAAATAATCATTAATTAGGATTACCATGTTGTGGCATGGGAACAACATAAATGTATTATTTTTTAATTACCGATAATTGGTTGTGGGGGTGAAGCCTTGAAAGTACTATCCATGATATCACTAGAGGAAATAATGTGAAAAAGATAAGAGAACAATTAATAAGAAAAGGATTGGTGGTTGAACCCTAAACCACCCCCATGAATGGAAGCATGTTATAGCCAAATAAGGTTATCCTGAAGTACCACAAGGTCTGATAGACCTAAATTGACACGGGTTTACTTCTGTCAGGAGGAAACAAGATAGGAGGGATGTGTGTGCAAGGCGCACAAGAGAATATAAAGAGAAGAGTGGAGAATACGAGGAACACTCCAACAAAGAATGAGCCGAAGGCCATGAGCTTGATGACAAGGAAGCATATGATAAACCTTGTAGAGGCCATGACAGAAAGAGAAAACCTTGAATATTTTGTAGAAAATGGGACCTGAGCAGAAGGCTGTGATATTGATGCTGAGGAAGCACCTAATAAACCTCGCAGAAGATGTGAAGGAGAAAGGATCGTTGAGAATTGGCATAAATTACCTAGTGATATCATGGCTTGGAATGGGGGTGGTCAGAGCACTAAAAATGAATGCCTCTGAGCCTATGGTTGGGTGGAAGGATGAACACCCACAGTCAGTTAGTTGGCTACAACCTATAATAGATAAGTATTCCCATATCATGTGTATTTAAGAGGTAACTATAAATTAAATTTGGATATCCTATAAATGTTTCAGGGATGGGAATGTTTGCTTAATGGTTATACTGTATCCCTTAAATTCTTCCCAATTGTGTATTTAGGAAAATAAGGAATTCGTTGCCATATTCATGTAAATTAATAAGCCCTATGGTGGCTCAAGTTAAAATAAATGAACTGTGAATTTGTTGACTTTGGGCATAGCCTCACATGTGCATGCTGACACTCCCAATCATTCTGAAGGAATGAGTCGGTTAAGCTCAGGAGAGGTAGTGTATGTATGCATAGAGTCTTTGCGAGGCAGGTAGAGATCGAGAACCCCCTTTAATTCTACAATTGATAAATGAGCGCAAGGGGTGCATGGAGGATTTCTCTAAGTGTTAAGTTCAAGAGAATTAGGGAAAAATACCTAAGTACTTAAGGATATGACAAAGCTCAAATGGGATAGTGAGATTTAAGTTGCGAAAGGAGAGATCCTTTCATTTGGAAGACGAATGGATGAAATTAGTTCGGGAGAAGATGAATTTCTTCACGATCATCGGATCTGGAGAAGGAACACGAGTGTTAGCTCTTAGATCCCTTTGGACTTTGAGGGTCTAGAGAATTGAGCATATTCATCGTACGGGAGGTGAATCCCCTGAAGTCTCGAAGTCCCGAAGTTAATCTGGGCCATAGTTTTGAGGATTCCTGGGAATTATCCCGTCCATCGGATCTATGATATTTTGAGCCTAATGTTGACCACTTCGGAAGGATAGAGGTTTGGGAATACCAAAACCCCCGAAGTCCCGAAGTCCCAAAGTTAATCTAGGATGTAGATCTCAGGATGCTCGGGAACTACCCCAACCATTGGATCTATGATATAGTCAGCCCGACATTGACCACTTTGAGAGGACAGAGGTTTTGTCACTCCATAACCCCCAAAGTACCTAATTTAATGTGGACCCTGGATCTAGGGATCCTTCGAGATCCCTCATGATTGTTCAATCATGGGGATGCATGTATTACATTGAGATCATGTGGGGGGCCATGTGTCGAGTGATGGCGTTTCTAGGTGTTCCTCTCGGAGTGGCACAACAATGGGACCCAGGGGACCCTTGAACAAAATTTACGAGCCATATATATTTAGGGTTACATAGATACCCTCAAATGATTAGATATATGTTATGGTTCGCTCGATGCTGACAGAATCTGAGAGAAAAGAGGAGTGTGTTGAACAAGAAATCTTGAAGGTCGGAGATATGGACTTCATATGAACTGTCCATCAGTTGAGGACAGGTGTCAACATATCTTCCATTTAGGAATATATCCACTTCAAATGAAAGTGGGTTCGTGTGAGTTAAGAAATCTCGAAGCCCAAACTGCCAAAGTAAATCGTGACTGTTGATTGGAGAAGGACACGCGTCAGCAGATCACAGAGTCCAGAAGTGCGAACTCTGGAGGAAAGGAAGTGGAGCATTGACCAAAAGTTGTTCGAAGCTCCAAACGTAAGGAATCATCCTAGCCATCCATTGTCGGAACACGTGGGGGATGGATATTTACTCAAGGTGAAAGTCACTCCGGAGGAATTGAAGAGTAAAGGCATGAGAAATCTCAAAAGCCGGAGCTCCAGAGTTCATTAGAACCATCCATTGCAATAGGATGCATGGTGTGAGATCTGTCACTTTGGAGAATTGGTACTCTGGAAGAAATAACGCAGAGGAGCGTTGAATGGAAGTCACCCGAAGCAGGGAAAAGGATGGATATCAACCGTTTATCGGGGAAAACACATGGCACTTGATCTATAACTCTGACTACAGAGAACTTTGGAGGTAAAAGGCTTTAGATTGTTCGAAACTCCCAAACATCGAAGTCCCAAAGTAGATCACAACCGTCAATCATGAGGGATGTGTGGTGCTCTATTTGTAACTTTGGGTACAAAGTAATTCAGGGATAAAACACTCTGGAGCATTTGAAACTCCCAAACTCTGAAGTCTCGAAGTGAATCAGGGCCGTCAAAATATCTGAGGACACACGATGTTGGATTGTGAACTTAAGAGATTTTCCACTTCAGAAGATTCACGTGATGGTTTTATTAGCACCTGTTGTCTTGGTGCCGGGTCATAGCCCATAGTCATATGTGAGTATATATGGATGGAATAACTCGAATAACTCAAGAGAGGATATCTTGCAGGTCTGAGCTGGATTCAGAGCATGGAGACTGTGGCTAGAAATATCTGGAAGAGAAGAATGGAATCGAGACCCTGAATGGGGGTTTTGATTTTCTTAAGAAGAACAAAATTTTGATGCCCCACCATGGGTGTGTTACAGGTATGCTCTTATACTAGTGAAAGGGAATGTAGGAAAGGGTTTCTCTGATAAAGGTATATTGACCAAGAATTGTTGAAACATGAAATAATGATGGAATTTGGAATTATTTTTCTCTAGGTAATAATGTAATTACCTACTCGCATTTTGTGAATTGTGGGTCACTTTTGTAACAAAATAGAAAGAGCGGTTTCTTACTGGTTGTTTCCATGAAAAGAAGGAAACATAATTATGATTTTATTGTTTGTTATAATGAAAATCTCTCTATGGCTAGGGGTAAACCACAACATAGGGAAATGACTATAGAAATCAACTCTAATATCAAGTATTCTATATAACAAAATATGCTAGAAAGACAAGATAAAAGTCCTACCTCATCCAGACATTCGATGAAGTCCATCGTTGAGCACTTGAACCAAAGCAATATGCCTTCAACTAGTCCTCAAAAACCAAGAAACACAAGCATATGGTGATAATATATAATGTTAGTACATTCAATAGCATAATCCATCAATATTCATAACAAATACACCCATGGAGTAACAATTCAAATATTCACAGGATATTAATTGGACGAGAAAAGAGTATTTCTATTAAAATTTAATCAACAAAAGTGAATGAATTACAAACTTCCATCTCGGCATGGTTCAGAACCAAGAAACTAATTTCCTTCCAGTTGGGCCTCCACCACTTCAATCCTCTTCCAAAGTAAAGCTCATATAAGAGAGACAATGAGGTTCTCAATCAATAAGGGAAGAGCTTGGGGGTTGAACAATGTGTTCAGACTTAAAGGACAAAGGGATGCAGAATCAACGTGACATGAATAATTTCTCCAGGGTAACTTTGCTCTCAAAGTTGAATTATTCTCTCCTTTTCCATAGCTTGGATTTGAACCATTTTTAGAAGGGATGATTTTAAGGATGGAAATTTATTTTAAAATGTAGAAACCTTGGTGAATCTTACTAATCCTTCATATGCCAACTATAAATGTTTGGCGATAGTTTTGTAAAAATATTCAAATTTCTACGGATTTTATATAGTTTGTATAAATTTTTGGCGATTTTTAAGGTAAAATAATTTTATCCTATAGAATTTGGGCTAATAATTTTTAGAATAGCAAATCTTTTTTGGGGAACAACCATGGAAAATTAGCCCATGAGCGAAATTTAGCCCCTAAAATCATCCCTAATTTTAAGCCTTCAAGTGGAACTGAAGGGTCAAGTCGGAACGTTTCCAGTATATGGAAGGCCAAGGATCATAAATCTCGTGACGTGACATGGAAACCTGACACCATTTTTTAATTTTGGGCACAAATCCTGATGTACGCAGGTTGTAGTGGTGTATCCTGCATATACACATGTTGTACTATAGTTAGGGTGCATATATGTGGAAAAATAATGTTTTTAGCTATGGTATTTTTAAAAAGGGACTTCAAGTCTACATAGGGAAATGTAAAAAGGCCCTCTGTGCAAGTTTTTCCTAGGGTGAGGAAAATCTTGCTATAATAGATGCCCCCTAATGTGTGAGGTCAGAGGAGTATCTGTGATGGCTGAAATACATTATAAAACACAAAAGTGGAGTAATGGGGACCCAACTAGAATAACTAGTTGTTCATTACAATCTATACTGACTTTGCATACATGGATGCCAATTTGAATTACACTGTAGATCCATGTGAAAATATACCAAACAACTATCCATGGACATGAATAGGAAATACAAAGGTGGCTACATGCTAAAGGCTGTCATAGTCATGAACAACGCCCAGTAAAACTGGTCTCAAAATAAATTTAAAGATATCTGTACACAATGGAGTACAATATGATCTCCCGTGATCACCGAAGTCACAAAGGTATTGATCCGATGAAAGGTAGTAACAACTCAGAAAATTTGTGACTATACAATGATGTTTTCATGTCTTCTACACAATTTGCCAAAGGTGAAATTCTACATCGTGTGAATAAAGGAGTTGAGTTCGAACACAATGAGACTTTGTTTGATTATCGATCATTGAGGTATACCATTAAAAAAGGTGAGACAACCTACTGATAATTAAAGTAGGTATCAAGACACCGAGTACATTCTTACAAGTGTGAATAAAGGATTCAGGGTCGAACACTCAAAGAATCCATTGATCAAGAGACATTGAAGTATTCCCAATTGTTGATGGTGAGAGAACCTACCACTGATGACTGCAAGACTCTAGGTACTCATAGGACTCTAGGTCTCATCTCCAGAATAGATGAGCTGAAGTCAATAGAAGGAGACCCACTAAAAGGAGAGCATTAATGCATCTCTCATGATTTAACACGAGGTACAAAGTTTTGGGCTCTAAAGATGTCTAAAAAAACCCTTAGTTTAACATTAATTTATCAACCCGAGGATTCATTTTTTATCTCAAGAATATCAACAAAGTCTATGCAGATAGCTCGTAGAGGATAAAATCACATAGTTAAAGAAAATCTGAGTTTATCCACAATCAAGTTCCTCAAATGTTCATTAAATATTCTGAGACTAAGATCTTACTTAACGAAATTGAAATATGATTACTAAGATGTTGCGAATGAAAAGGAACTAACTAATCTGTTGAATTCATTTAACTAAAAAATAGTAATTGAATCTAATTAAAGACTTGCAAAATTAACTATCAACTATGAATCAAATTGCTGGAAAGGAAATAGCGAATTACTCTATCTGTGGAAAGAAACAACAATTTCAATCTAATCAAAAGGGACAACAAATGTAACTTAACTAAAAGGAACAACAATAGTAACTTAATTGAAAGGAGCGAAAAATGTAACTTAATTGAAAGGAACAACGGATGCGAATCTAAGTAAACAGAATAACGTGTATGAAAATGTGAGGAACTATCAAACAACAAACTATAGTAATGGAAGTTGGAACAACAATCATTAACATTCAAAACAAAACATCTATCTCTTATAAGAAATCAACAATAAAGCATTAACACACTTGTGCATATATCTTTAACTATTGTAAAGGAGATTTAAATCATAAAACAAAAATCAAAACTGATACGATTACAGATTGAGACATTAACTCATTCAGACTGGGCCCTTGGTCCTTAGAAGCACCACTACTAGAAACTCAGTATGTAGAAATGGTGGAAACGTTCAAAGATTTTATTGATTCCATAGCTGGTACAACATTTACAAAAACTGCTTGCATAGAGTAATTCTAAGTTTTGAATACTTGGATGCAATTCTTAGATTATCCTTTCAGGATCTATTACCCTCTATATATTACAATAATCTGGGTAAATTAATCCATCGTGAGGATCGAGAGATCCTTGAGATTTCTTTACTATTATAAAGTCACAATATAGAAAATCAATCATCTTCAAAACTGCTTTGCGCCAAAATTCATCAACCTCCAATAGGTTACGCATCTTCAAGATCTCCTTTGCTATCTCGGTTTTGACAATATTTATCCATTCCTATAACAGAATCAAACAATTCAAATCGTATTTTAGAAGTTATTTAATATAACTTCAATAATATCGCTAGAAGACGTATCAATCATTTTCTATCCTATTTATCCCTAATTAACAGAAAAGCCAATCAAGATTATATCATGAACTGTGGGAATAAGGAATATATTTGTACCTTTTTCATAACCCAACATACCCCCCAACTTACCTTATTGCATGTCCTCATGCAAGCTAAGATCATACATGTAAAGAAGTGATGTTGTAAAGAGGAAAAGTTGGTTCACTAGATCTCCTAAACCCATTACTTCTTTTGAGCTCTACAAAAGAAACACCCTCCCTCTTCTTATTAATTTGATAATCCTTCTGGTAAATTTCATGAGGAAAAACAAAGATAGGGGGATTATATCTACACCCAATCCAAGAAGGTCCTTCCTCCTAGATCATTCTAGAATACCTTTCCACTCTGTAGGTAGCTGCAAAGAAATTTTTGAACCCAAAGGGTTCCCTACTTTTGACTTCATTGGAGGATGCATCCCATCTCATCTTAGAAGCAACAAGAGCTTCTTCTTTGAGTTCTCTAAAATATATGATGCCTACACATATAACCTGTTGATGGATGGGGGATAAAGAGTCCATGAGCCCCTCCCTTTTCGTGAAGGTTCTATGTCACATAATGGCTGGAAAGGACTTTGGGGGCTCCCCTTTGATCCAGATATCTAACCCAGTTTCCCTCTTTATAAAATTCTTGTGAGCTTTGCCCCATATTAATTGGTTCTTAGTGAAGGAAAGGAATTCCTGAAACTGTATGTCTCCAATAAAGGGACGAGGGTTATTTCTCCTGTCATCTTCCAAAATGAAATTATGGAAGTATAATTCACACAGAAAGTATTGTACCTTCTCTTCCTACTCTCTAAAACATGAAACGAACTCAGGGACATTGGTAAATGTAATTGTCTTACCTGCTTTGATGGATTTTACCCTTAACAACAGGTAATGTTCCATCAATAATAGGGTATAATTGGTAGTAGGAGCTCTATATTCAATTGCATCAGAGTAAACATCACAAATCTCTTTGATTTGCTCCAAAGTTTTTTCAAATTGGTTTTGTATTTTCTGTCTTTTCCTAAGCTCTGGTTAACTCAACATAAGTCTCATGCTCTGTTTCCTCCATGGATCTTAATTGTTTAAAAATTATTTGATGTTCAACCATCGTAACCATCTCATCCCTGGTTTGAGTCAGTTCTTACTGGGCGTGTACCAACTCTTCCTTTAACCTATCAATGATGGAACTCTGTTTTTGAGACTGGGATGTTTGATACTCTTCCATAGCGCCCATCTCATCTTTGGATTGAGTTAATGCTTGTTGGGCTTGCATCATCTCTGCTTCTAGTCTATCAATGATGGCGTTGTGTTCCTGATATTAGGATGCTTGATGCTCTGTCATAGTCATTATTTCATTTCTATTTTGGATTAGGCTTTGTTGGAATTGCATCAATTCTTCCTCCCATATCCTAATGGTAGAATCTTGCTCAAGGGATTGAGCTATTTCCTATGAGACTATGGTATCTATTTGTACTTCAATATCAACTATTTCTAAAGGAATTACTTCCTCATTATGAGCTACTGCATCCTCTACTATTATTTGTTCAAGGTCTGTCTGTGTCCCCACAGAGTTTGTAGTGACTGCTCTTTTAGGAAGAGGGTTTCTTCCTTGCACTCTAGGCCTTTTGTTTTTCTTTCTTTTGTAGTCCTTATCTACTTGTTCTAGCTGCTTTCTTAATTCTTTAATAATTTCCCTGAGTTTTCCAAACTTCTTCTTTAATACTTCAACCTTTTTAGCCCTTCTCTTCAAAAACTTGTTTTCCTTTTTTAGATTTCTAATTCTCCTATGGCTTTTGCTTGATTTTTGTTTGTGAGGGGTCTCAAGGTCTTCTTCGTGCTGGTTAGCAGGTGGTTTTTTCTTCGTTCCTTCCAAATTCTTTGTATTTCCAAGAGGGATTCTTACTTCAAGATGAGGTTCTTCCTATGTTGTGTCCTCTAGGAATGACATTTCAATATCAAGAAAGTCTTCAACAGGTTTTGAAGAAGAGGCTCATTCTTGGTATTCTTCTGGTTTATTTGTGTCTTTGTCAATTGAGGTCCTTAAGCTCCCTAAAACCTAAGCTATTTCTACCTCATAGCTTTTCAAAAATTGTTCTATTAGGTGCTCCAATGCTAGTTGGGTGTCTTCCTGATTGTTCCCTTGTGAGGTTTATTTTTCTTGCTCAATTTCTCAAACATTTTCCTGTAATGACTTCTCTGTAATGTCCTGAATTTCTTCAGTCATTTCCTGAATTTGTTTGGTCATTTCCTGAATTTGTTCAGTCATTTCCTGAATTTCTTCAGGGTGTCTTATCTGTTTGCTTATCCTCTTCCTCTCAATGGGGGCTTTAGGAGCAGCCATTTCTCTTTTCCTTTTTCTCATTAATGCTTCTCCTTGTGAGGTCAGAGCCTATGTAATTTGGACAGGGTTTTCTTCGACTTCGGGTTGAGGAGGTGGAATTTCTATTTGGGTAGTGGCCTCCCCTTCCTGCATGTATTCAATTTCGTATGGTGTGTCTTCATGATATAATTCATGTTGTTCCAGTTGTAGAGGTCTATTGGCCTCGATAAGATTACCCCAGGTTAATTTAGTTTGACTCAGGGCCTTATTTACTATCAATTTAACTAATCCATGGTGGCTGATGATAGTAACATGATCCTTGGCCTTCTGTGTTCTTATGGCAACCTCATGTAACATGGCATTTAGAAAAAATGGTAGATTGATTACTAACCATTGTTTGAGTGTCGCTAGCAGTTTGAGGTGGCATGGTCGGATTACATTGTATCATCCATCATAGATGATGTACCTCTGAATTAACCCTACCAATTCTTTCCATTGTTCGCTGAGAGTGTTGGGGTTAAGTCCCTTTCCTTTTTTATCCATTTCCTCTCCAAGGTCTAAGAAGGATTCTACTTCTTCTTTGAGCATTGTATATCTTCCTTTCCATTGAATGTTTGAGTTAGGGAGACCTATAACCTCTTCTACAATTTTTGGAGTAACTAGAATTCATATATCTCAAACCATGGAGATTTCTCCTTGCAAGCTCTGAAAGAATTCAAGCGTGATGTTCGTATCATATCCTTGCAACCGGTTGAAGTAATCCATCCAACCCAGATGGTGTAGGATTTCTCTTTCCTGCTCAGTTACCTGTAGTAATGTTGGCTCCCCGCGCACACTTCAGCCACCCATCTTTCTGTGAGAAAATAAGAACGACTATCATTCCTAGTTGCAGACTTGGTTAGACCGGCTTGGAGGAAATATTACCAAAAATAGAAAATATTAGAGAACAATGAGTGTATAAAAATGTGGGTTTTCCATTTATTACAATCATTACAATCTTATTAATGTAGAGGTCGACCTCAACTGTCAGCGTAGGTGAAAGTAATGAGTGTAGGTATTTCCGGTGAGAGGTAATAATGATGTTTCCGCCGCTAGTGGGGACTAATCATGTATAATTTTCAAAAAGCATATTTAACAATAATCATAAATGATAGTCCTCTTTCGTGGGAAATTAAAATTTTTGTACCTATGCTCAAAATGTTTTAAGGAAAAATAAGCCGAATAAATTAAGTCTGTTCATTTAAAAATATTCCACATATCATAATCTTGTCACTTTTCCTGAGTTATTGAATATAACCGAAATGATAGCCTTGTTATTGACTAAAGGAGATCTAGAGACACACAGAAACTTGTTGTTTTTAAGGTAAAATTCCATACCATAGGCAGAGGCACTGCTACTAGCAGGCGTCCATAGCCTCAATAGGGTTTCCTTTTAACCCATAGATGAGCCCGTATCCTTAATAAATATTTGAATCGTCTTTTTCAAAAAAGACCACTATCCTGGTTTTGTAGCTAGATGATGATAATGCCACTCACTAGATTGTAACTTAAGTGAACAAGCCAACTCGTGATGAGATCCCTTGTCCTTTGATGAAAAAAATGTCAAAGGCCATTGCCCTGGTGTGGTATCCATAGTGGGAATGTCACTTATGTTATTGTCCTATGGTCATGGTAGGTTGGATCGTGATGAGACCCCCTATTCTTTGTGGGAAAAGTTTATTGCTTATATTAATTTATTATTTTTTTTAGGGCTCTATTAAGGGAGTCTCATCTACTCCTTAAGAGTAACGAATGGTGTAAAGAAGTGTAAGGATGCCAAGTAAAAGTGTGCTTAAGACTCCTTATTATAATATGAAGGCGAAATATCATTCAAGTATATTTGCATGTATATAGGAAAAATAAACGAATTATGGTGGTTACAAATTATGAACAAGGTTTAAGATATTTCGAAGAAATTAATCCAAAATTTTTTTGATAAGGTATGGGAGATAGTCCACAAAATAATGACAGATCATTTTGATGATAATTAGAAATAATGTTGGTGAAAACTATTTAGTGAAATTCGTACCCCAAAGGAATGGCTAACATTTTAATGACAAGAAGTTAAGGAATGACAACGTAGAAAGAACAACAATCGCGCGAAGGGAACGACAGTTGTTTCGTTTAAATGAACAAAAACAATACTCAAAGTAACAACAATCATCTGAAGGGAATGACAGTTGTTCCATTCAAATTAACAACAATGATACTCAAAGGAACAACAATTGCACGAAGGGAATGACAGTTGTTCCGTTCAAATGAACAACAATGATACTCAAAGGAAAAACAATCGTGTGAAGGGAACGACAGTTGTTCCTTTCAAATGAATAAAAATGATACTTAAAGGAACAATAATCATGTGAAGGGAATGACAGTTGTTCCATTCAAATTAACAACAATGATACTCAAAGGAAAAACAATCGTGTGAAGGGAACGACAGTTGTTCCTTTCAAATGAATAAAACTGATACTTAAAGGAATAATAATCGTGTGAAGGGAATGACATTTGTTCCATTCAAATGAACAACAACTACACTCAAGGAACAACAATTGCAACAGGGGACAACATCTATTAATTTTTTTAACCATCTGAATAGGTAATTTTGGAAACCCCCCATGAAAATTTATTTTTTCTTGAATCTAAGGCTGATTAGTCACCAACTAAATTCATTCAATTTTTATGGGTCAGTTTATTTCAGAATCAAGTATTGGATGGTCTGTTGATGTCATGAGTTCATTATAGTTGCTTGATCACTGCTGCAGAACATAACATATTCATTTTTCTGTGAAATACAAGGTTCGTGTGATAAGATAAAGAAAGAGTATGAAACATAAAAGAGTGATAATTGTGTACATTACAATCATCTTCCCTAATTCTTATTTTCCAAAGTGACTTTCATAAAACTAAAAAAAAAAAGAAAAAACTAGCAACTTAATTAGATCTAAAAAAAACTATATACAGTATGTACAGTGTCAAAAAATCATCATTTATGGAGTTGGAGTGGTTGGGTTACCTTCCCAGCCAGCCAAAATCTGAACGGTAGGGTCCTTAATTACTTCCTGGTAGAAAGATTCTTTTGACGACGATTGATGGTAAAGTTGTATCTGGTGTCCATTGACAAAAAATGGAGATCCAGACTCGTCGATGGTACTTAAAGTGACCGTGCCATTATCATGGACTTCATTAATTTCATATGGTCCCAACCACCATGTTTGTAATTTTCTCGAAAAATCCTGAAATATGGAATCATACAGAAGCACCCAATCACCTTTCTTGAATGATTTCTTCTTGATATGTTTGTCATGCCAGGTCGCTCTTTGTTGTTGAATAACACTTGTGTGCTCTACAACAGACATGCGTGCTTCATCCAACTCATTGAGTCGTTGAAGGCACTGTTTATGTGCTTCTGTAAGATCCAGTCCAATTACCTAGGCCAACTAGTGTTTTCATTGTGGGAAGTTTTGTTTGATTGGTTGCTTCTTAGATTCATAGCGTGTGTTGTTTGTTTTACTTAGTGGACCTTATGTCGAGTCAGTGTTAATAGAATAAACTCTTGGGAGTACCAATGGAGGAACCCCTTGTCCCAAGAACCTTTCACCTTTCCTTCTTTTGGAAACATTGGTCCTCCATACATTTCCACATTGAGTCTTCCAGGACTCACCATCGGATTACCGGTTTGGTTGTTCCCCACTATGGTGATCTCAAATATTCCCAATGCTTCAACTGAACCCAATGCTTTATATGTAAGTACACCACCCACACATCAAACTCATGTCGACTTTTCTTCTTCTTCACCCATCTATGGTTATCCCAACCTTTGCAAATTACATTGGGAATTTACAAGCATAGTTTAATTTTGTTTCAAGCTTGTATAAAAATAAAACCAATACTGATCTTAGACTTTATTCTTTCTTGTGCTTATAAATACATGAGAATGTAACCAAGTATACTTTTATCACTTTTTCAGATGCATATGGATACATTAAAAAGGAAACCCTTGGAGTCTCCTTTAAGCTCTTTTCAGACTCTCTAAACATGAAACGATTGTCGAGTGATATTTCTTCCTTTCACACTCGTTAAAAGGTTTGAAAGGGCATCTTTCAAGTGGTATTTTATCATTTTTTCGGCCCCACAAGACTAAAATTATGAAAAATGAAAACCCTAGAGTCATCTTTAAGTTCTTTTCAGACTCTCTAAACATAAAAAATCACCGAGTTTACCTTCTCTGGACTCATTAAAAATTCATACATTGAAGGGCCCATATGTGATTGAACCCTTACTTCTTCCAGTTTGTTAAAAAAAGGAAGAGGGACTCACCTAAGGTGCATTATATAGAGCATGTTTATCCTCCTCGAGTTCGTTAGAAAAAAATGAGGTACTCATCTATCTAGATGGGGGGGAATTTTGAAGGAAGCAAGCCAAGCAATTTTTGAAAACATCACAAGTCACTCTTACAGTCTCCCTTGAACACGACACTTTGTCTTTGCATACATTTTAATCCCCTGAACCTATGCACTGAACCAATCCTTCGATTTTCTTTACTCCTTTGGGTCACCTAATGAAAGTCAAAGTATCCACTACATTATCATGGTTTGATCTATGTCATGTTTCTGCTGTTGTACCTTAGTGTTCAAGGGAAGTATCTTCCTTGAGAGTCAACCATCACAAAAATTTCCCATTTCAATACATGTGTTAGTCCATGTTCATTTGATCCACCAATTTACATCTCTGTGTCACTTTCATGTCGTTGATGGGGGATACATCAAGGCCCTCCTTCGATGAGTTTGTTCCTATCGACTTCAACACATTATCTGGGAATTAGAATTAGAGACCAGTTAGTACCTTGGGACCTTCATGCCTCATGCCATGTTTGACATCATAAAATTTATTCACATGGTTAGACTCGTACTACATCGA
Source organism: Picea mariana (assembly GCA_032191745.1). Lineage (NCBI taxonomy): Eukaryota > Viridiplantae > Streptophyta > Pinopsida > Pinales > Pinaceae > Picea > Picea mariana. The sequence continues at coordinate 26,986 of JASDQU010816195.1, forward strand.
TATCGGTAAGAAGACCCTAGGTTGAGTGACCACTCTGATATGTAATTTTCCCAGTTTGCGACGAAGTTTCTCTTGAATATTGACACATATATTGTCACATAGATCCACTTTGTATTGGTTTGTGGCTATGCCTTGTCATCTCATAGATCCACTATGTATTTTTCATGGCTACGATTGGTTCATGTCATGGGAGTATAGATCCACATTGTATCTTTGGTGGCTATACCTTTTTGTTAATACAATTATGGATCCGCAATGTATCTTATGGCGGCCATACCTTGCAAGTTTTCATCACCCAAGCATAGGTATGATTTCCTTGGGTTTGAAACGTATCATAATATTTGTTTGATGGTTATGTGTAGTTTTTTCCAGGTTCTCCAAGTACATACCCTTGCTCGAAAAAGTCTACAAAGTACTTCAGTCATCAATTTCCATCTTCTAACTTTGCACTTTGGGGGGCAATCTGTTACACATCAAAATTAATCACTTCAATGATGACCAATTATCATCATTACAAGTGTTGCAAGTGTCTCATTTTGTCCGCAAGTGTCGCAAACATGATACTGTCATCTTGCCTATATCGTGTCTCGAACGACATCACAAGGAACACTTGAAGACACCCTCAAAGACTGGTTAAAGAAGGAGAAATCATTCAACAAAGAGTACAAAGCATTTGGCTTGAGAAATACCACTTAAGAATGAATTTTTAAGGGTAGTGCTCCCCTACCCACTAACAGGGAGTGCTAGTGCTCCTTGACCTCCTTTGGGGGAGCATTATAGTGCTTTGTGCACCATTCTAGGGGAGTGTTATGCTGTTGAGAAAATCACGGGAAGATCCCCCTTATCTTTGAAGTTAGTTTGATTTGAATTTGAGGTCAAGGATGGATCTTAGGGAGGATCCACAACTGATGGAGAAAGGTCCTCAACCTATCCCAAGAATATCTAAGGTGGTTAGGCCTCTCCAAGCCTATATAAGGAGGCCTCCTGATGGTGAAAGGGAGGGACATTGAAGGCATCAAACTTATGATCTCATAAGGGAGATAATCAGTGAAGCATAGTCATTTTGTTTGTGGATCATTTGAGAAAGGGGTTGGACAAGCAGAGATTGGTGAGGCTGCTGCATCTACATCTACATTTGTAAGCACTTTGCTTTGTTTTCATTAGTAAATGTGCTTGGCCTATTTCCTTCAAGATCGTGTATACCTACATGAACTTGTATTTAATGGATAGATCTAGTTTCAAACTAATCATGGTAGAATATGAAGCATTCTTTGTCTTTGATTGGATTGCAGGACTTGTTGAAGAAATTGATGATCAGAGCTCAACTTCGATTGGGCAAGGACAAACATCATAAAAAGGTACATCTTCTTCCTCTTCTCTATAGATTAGCTTAGATAGATTTAAAGGGATGTCAGTGATCAAAGTTAGCACCTTTATGTCTTGGTCTTAGAATTCTAGGATCCAAGAGGGAATTCACCTATCCGCAAAGGGATTTTTCTATAACACACACCTAGAAGGGAGGAAACATTAGTTTCATGTTGCATGAGAAAAATGATGTGGATCCACATGGATTCCACATGAAAATACAAAGGCATTTGGCCAATAAAGGACCGTAAACTTTAAAATGCAATAAATTTTGATCCAAAACTTAGAATTGGACAAGCATAGAGTCGTTGGAAAGCTCTTGGCACGCAGAAGATGATGGTGTCCCTTTGAATGGATTCGAGGAGGTTCAGGAAAAGAGAAAATTTAATACCCCATATCTTAAAAGGGTACTTAGGGGGTTGGGTGTGTTACAAGATTTGTAACAATTTTTAAGGTGAGAATTCCAGTCCTTCAAGGGAATCATATTATTTTCTTTAGTTTTACGAGTTATAATTTTCCTCTAGAATTTATTAGGAACTATCTTAGATAGCTGCAAAAGTTGCTCTTTATTTCTATTTATATAATACCTTTTTTTCCTTTTAATTATGTATTTGTACATATTTATCTTAATGGGTTTTAAGGGCTCATTAGAAGCATCCCAGATGTAATTTCACACTTGTTATCATACCAAGGATTGGATGTTCTATTTTTTTTTTTGCATAACACCTCAATAGAGAACATATTAATGCAAGTAGAAATGGGTGTCATAAAATTATGATAGAGGTCTTCAATGTTGTCCTTATATGATAGGTTATTTGATTCACTATTTAAATCCTTTAAGAAAATATCAATTTTACTTTTGTCAAAAAGAAATTGCCTTTGGTTATTGGAATTTTTTTAATGGGGATTTTGTGCATGAAAACTTTTATAGTTAGGGTTAAAGGTCTATGATCAAAGTCGGGTTCATGGCTCTATTTTTCTTTATACATAACCAAAATATCAAATTAACCAATAAAAGTCATTTAGTTGGATTTTGACCACCTCATTAGACCATTGCAAAATATTAGGGCTTGAGAACTACATAACTTGTTTTTTACATCCCAATATGAGGGAGATGTGTAATTCCTTTAGTGATTAACATGGATTTTACACGCGACATTTAAAAATATTAATAGAAAAAAAATATTTCAATGTTGACCATAAATAAAATAATACAATTTCAATTTGATATTTATATATATAAAGAAATTGAAAGTACAAGTTTTCATATGGTTATTAAAATATTTCAATAGTGTGGTGCTTAGTATGAGGGAGATGTGTAATCTCTTCCATGCTCAACATGGAGTTGACACACGTGTTATGCCAGGTGGTAGACAGTGGCGGGGCCACATGTCATGACAGATGGCCTATTGTGGATAGGGTCATGTTTCCTAAGAGACAAATCATGTCAGATCAAACATTTTTGGTTTACACCAATAGGAAAGAGTCAAGGTCCCAATATATGAGGTCCCACGGTCCCGATGCTCTGATATTGAGAGGATTTGGAGGTTCATGTTGAGAAGGGGAAAAGAAAAAGGCCGATATGCCAAAGGTCCTGTTAGTAACATTTCTTGCCCGGGGCACAAGGGATATCCAGGTCTGCAGGTGCATGAGAAGCGCTCGAGTGCAACGCGGGAAGGTCTCGTTTCAAGTTTCCAAGCAAGTAGGTGGGCGAGATTGTATTGCCGACGGTCCATATTTATCCGAGGGAGAAGATCGATGGTTGGCGGGGAATCGTAGCTAGGCACGCCAATATTATCACATTAGATAGCACCCACTGGGAATGAAGGAAAGAATAGAAGATGCCCATCCAAACGACACGTGACGCGAGATCCAGTCGCGTTGACTTTTCGGCAGTCACAAGTTCGAGGGGTGAGAGTTTCATGGTGTTCTACATCTCGAAACCCCGAACCCGGAAAGCACTGAAGGTGCCCAGAGTCGGGCCCAAAGGATCGTCGAATGAGTTCAGGACTGTTGGATCTAAGAAGGACACGTGGCGCGAGATCTAGTCACATCGGTGTTTTGGCAGTTGCGAGTTCAAAGGGTAAGGGTTCTATGTCCATTTGTATCTCGAAACCCTGAACCCCGAAAGCACCGAAAGCGCTCAAGGCTAGGCCCACAGTATCACGAATGCAATCTTAGCAGTCCATCACAGGAGACACCTAGCACGTGCGATTGGGCTCCTCACTGTTTCTCCCATCACGATTTTGAAGCGCAAGGAGTGGATCCCTCACACCCTTGATGCGTGAAGTGACGAAAGCATCTGGGACCCAGGCCCACAGCGTCGACAGGAGAGTTCTGAACCATCAGATCTAGAGGGATGCGTTGTGCCAGATTAAGCCATCTCAGCGTTTCTCTCATCGCGATTTTAAGAAACGGGGATCATCTCCTTCCTATTCGTGAATGTCGAAGGTGCCTTTGAGAGTAAACACAGGGTCATAGCTGTGGTCGCCTCAGAAAGAAGAGAGGCACGCAAAAGGGGCCAAAGTTGTTGAGTCCTGTCGTCGAAAGGATCGTCGCGATCTCCATTCACCATTTCATCCGACCTCGGTCCTGGTTTTCGTTTGGAGTAAATGAAGGCAAGAAGGAATGGTTGAAACCTCTCTTCATGCATTAAGTGCATGATATGGAGGGCTTGGCCAGCGGTTTGCTGAAAAGGGTCCCGTGTACCATTTTTCAAAAGAGGCCATGCCTAGTCCTTGATTAGCCAGAGGAAGTTTGCACACGCTAGCTCAACATTTAATGGCTCAGCTACCCTCCTTACAGGAGGCATGCACAATTAAGGTGGTGCGTGAAGAAGGATTTCAGTACAAATTTGACTAAAAAGACACGGAGCTTTGGGTGTCTAGGCATGCCTCTGTTAGGCGATTTTCCTGAGTATATAGACTCAGTCTTTGTATTTTGTAATCCATCGATGGTTGAGCAAAGCTCCCGATTGTAAAGTTTTGATGAAGCACTGGTCACTCTGGTTAATGTATAAGGCATTTGATATTGCTTACTTTATGGATGCCATCTTCCCTTCCATCTCTTTGTTTACTGTGTTAGAACAACTCGAAATTGGAGGATCCAGTCAAGTTGTGGCTATTATAGGATGATGTAGGTTGGATCACTGTAATAGTTGCATTGTTTCTAATCAGTTCTTGTGATTTTCTCAGCGTTGAAACGACATGGAATTGAAGGATTCAGTCGAGTCACCCCTCAGCTCCTTGAAGCTCTGGACCAAGAGGATCTTGGCTTCCGAGTTTTTCATCCTCAAGCTTCCAAAGGCCTGTTTTCCAAGGTAGTCTTGCTCGCCCTTCTCACAAGTCTTCCTTCTACCACCCTTTAATCAATTTACTGATAGAAGTTGGATCAAGACCTCCCTTGCTTTCTACATACCAGGCCCAGTTTCCCAAGTTAAAGCTATATTTTCTTGAGTCTTTACCCATCTGATCACCCCATTAAACAAATCATGACATAAAAATGATGGGCATTGGGCTCTGCTCCTGCAAGCAATCCAGGAGTGACTTCTGACGCTGACATTTCTGGTGCCATTGCAGGGGACGAAGTTGAAAATTTTCCCCGGGATTGAATGAAATTGAGCCTCTGATTCCGAAGGTGCATCGGGTATCAGAGCCTTTGAAGATTGCTACTATGCACCTAGTGAATCCATTGTGATGAATCTGCTGGGGAGAACCTGTGCTATTAATTGTGGCTTTCAGAGGCAGACACACGCGGTCTCATCCACAGCTGCCTCTAGCTACACCTGAAGTTGATCCAGAGGTGGTTCTCAGAAAAGGGAAGAACTCTGAGGAAGAAGCTCCCACTACTGAAACAGGTAATCCGCCATCTCCTTCTGTAAGAACTCCATTTTCTCCTCCTTAGTTTCTTAATAGACCTCCTTCATAGGTTTCCCGTTTCCTGAATTTTGGGAGTACTCCTGCTGAGTTTTCCCCTCCTGATCTGGGATTGGAGGGAGAAATCCTTGTCACTCCCCTCTCCTCTAAAGTTGTACCTTGGCATAGAACCAGGACCATAGAAGATTTCCCCACTCCTGCACAAAGAGGAGCACATGCTGACTTAAGCTCGCCCCTCTTGTTTCCCACTCCACTTTGAGACTCACTCCCAGTGGCCCCTTCATGAACTCCTTCTCCCCCAAGCTCTCCTTCCACCTAATATTCTTATGGCTGGTGCTAATCCCCCTCTAAATAGAATGGATGCCATAGTCACTGCCAGATATTCTCCCTTAGTTCTACCCCATCCTATGAATCCTCTCCCTGCTGGAGATTACTTGAAGTATATGCTCAAGTTCACCGGGGAAGGGGATGTAACTGCTGAAGAGCATCTAGCTGCTTTCTACAGTTATGCAGACAACCTGAACATTGAAAATGAGGATGTCTGGATGAGAGCCTTCATCCAAAGCCTAGATGGTGAGGTGAGGAAGTGGTTTAGAGGGTTTGCCCTTGGATCTATTGATGGGATCGAAGCCCTAGATAGTGCTTTCTTGAGGCAGTGGGGGAACAGGAAGGATTTCATGTATTACATGACAGAGTTCGGGTCTTTGAAGAATATGGAAGGAGATTCTGTCTCAAACTTCTCCAAAAGATTCAATAAGATGTATAATAAAATCACTGCCGAAATAAAACCCTTAGAATCCTCGACCAAAATTTCCTATGCTAGCACGTTTGAACCCGATTTCTGTCTTTTATTGAGGGAAAGAAGAGCCACTTCCTTAGCTCAAATGCAAGATGCAGCCATAGAAGTGGAATCCAATGTATTAGAAGTTGATAGGCTGAGGAACAAAGCCGATGCAGATAGAAGAAAGGTAAGGTCGGAAGCCTCAACTTTTGGATCATTAGTGCCCCACCCTCAAGTGGATGAACTGGCCAAGATGGTGAAGTCTCTGTCTGCAGAGATGGAGAGAATGAAAGTTGAGGGGAGGCAAGAATACAAGGGCCATCAGAATGCTGAAAACAAAGGAGGTTTCAGGATGCCGAAAAATATTACTCCCCTGACTGTGCAAAGAGAAAGGGTAAGAGACAGAGAAGACCAGAAAATTCAGGCCCCTTTTCAAAACAATTTTGTGGCCGAAGGGGAAGAAGGGGAAACAGATGAGATGGATCCTGAAATCCATTGCTTCAGGGACACTCCTCCTTTTCCTTATCTCACTCAATCAGCATACAAGGAGTCTCTCATGGACAATCAGCTAAATGAACTGTGCAAGGATGGAAAGACTAGTGGCGGCCAAGGCAGATATGATCTGCGTTCTAAGAGAAAGACAATAGCACCCGATGTTTCTGAGCAGTCCATTAGAATAGAGAAGCCTGCTAATGAGGCAGCAGATAGTCACAGAGGTAATAAGATCTAATCCCCCTCTCCCATGGTTCAGAGTCATGTTCCTGAAATAAGAGAAATCCCAAAGCTATCGTCCTATTTTAATTTCGAACATGAAATTCAAAAAATCAGAATCCCTGTGCCCCTAACCGAATTGATTAAACATGAAGGGTTCAAGAAATTCTTCTCTGATATTTTACAGTCTGAGGTCTCAAGCCTTCCCACAGACTCCATCAATTTACAAGATGAAAAGCCTACAGTTATTCTAGGTCCTATGGTAGAAGACAGGAGTGACTCATCCCCTCCCTTCTACACTTCCTTGTACATACATGACAAGGTACTCCACAACTGTTTGATGGATTCGGGGGCTTCTCACAACCTCATTCCAAAAATTGTCATGGAAGAGTTAGGGCTAGAAGTCACCCGAGCCTATCATGACCTCTATTCCTTTCACTCCAAAAAGGTTCAGTGTCTAGGAGTTATCAAAGACCTGGTCGTGACCTTGTTTCAGCTGTCCATGAAAAGTGTGGTCATGGATATTGTAGTGGCCGATGTTCCCCCCAAGTTCGGTATGTTGTTGTCAATATCTTGGATAAAAAGACTGGGGGGAACCTTGCAGATGGACCTCACATATGCTAGTATCCCAGTGTTTGGAGGAGAGCATAGAAGACTATATAGAGAAGCCCAATTGGCCTATGTAATTAGTGACAAAGCCAATCCTACCAACCATCCCATTTTTGCATTAGACACTGATTTAGGTTCTAGTTTGCTACAACTCGCCCATGCTCCTGAGCCCCCTCTCAAGCTCAGAAAACAATCCACCATTTCCCATAGGTTTTCTTTCTCCATCACCCCCATCTGGAAAATGTTATTTGATGGAGCCTCTTCTAGGGAAGGTGCTGGTGCTGGGGTATTTTTTGTATCACTTACTCAGGAAACCATATCTCTATCGTACAAACTAGAATTTGAAGCTACCAACAATGTGGCAGAGTATGAAGCTCTTGTTTTGGGACTAAGAGCTGCGAGGGAAATGGGAATTCAGGAGGTAGTTGTGTTCGGTGATGCACAGTTGGAGGTCCAATAGGTCAGAAACGCTTATCAGGCTAAGCATCCTCAACTCAGAAGCTACAGAAGTGAGGTATGGGACCTAATTGACAGTTTCTTCTCATCATTTAACATTTCTTTCATCCCAAGAGAGGAGAACACAATGGCAGATTCGTTGGCTACATTAGCAAGCAATTTCAAAGTACCCTTGCCATCCAAATTCAAATATGATGTGGAAGTAAAATACAGGCCCTCCATACCGAACAATGTCAAACATTGGAAGGTATTCGAGGATGATCTCGAGATCAAGAAATTCTTGGAGACTTTCGAAGAATTTTCAGAGATGCATATCGACCAAGATTTTGTCTCTGAGGAAGGGCTTGATGGGGGTGAGTTGCTGAGTAAAATAGCGAAGCATGACATTGTGTAGCTTCCTAGCAATCATATTCCAAGAGGACTGATTCCTTTGGAAAGGATTTTTGATAGAAATGATGTGTCATTAAATGGGGAGACCTCAGAGGATGACACTGGTACTATTCAGTGCAACATTGGGACCGAGAGTGAGCCCAAGTTTGTCAAATTGTCAGGAAGTCTGACAAAGGAGCAGAGGTCTGAATACATTGGACTTTTGAGGGAATTTGCTGATGTGTTTGCCTGGACCTACGAAGACCTCAAAACATATGACATTTCTATCATCGAGCATAAAATACCATTAAAAGAGGAGGCATAGCCATTTAGGCAGAAGCTGAGACAAATCAATCCTATGCTGCTACCTATCATGGAGAGGGAAGTGAAGAAGCTACTTCAAGCTCAGATCATTGTACCACTAAGATATTTAGAGTGGATAGCTAACTTGGTGCCAGTTAGGAAAAAGAGTGGAGAGATCTAGCTCTGTGTAGACGTCAGAAACCTGAACAGGATCTCACGAAAGGATAACTACCCCTTACCAAAGATGGAACATATACTACAGAGGGTAACAGGAGCTTCCAGGATGTCCATGATTGATGGTTTCTCTGGCTACAATCAAGTCTTTGTCCTGCCTAAGGACAGGGAAAATATGACATTTACCACTCCATGGGGCACCTTCATGTACGCCAAGATGTCGTTTGGATTAATGAATGCAGGGGCAATGTTTCAACGTGCCATGGACATAGCTTTCATCGGCAAAAAGGATAAATTTGTGGTCGTCTACCTAGATGACATCACATTGTTCTCAAAGTCTGATAAAGAACACTGTCGTCATCTCAGGAAAGTTTTCCTGAAATGTAGGAGTTTTGGCATTTCATTAAACCCCAAGAAATCTTTGTTCGCCATGCAAGAGGGAAAATTACTAGGCCACATAGTATTAGCAGAAGGAGTCAGGATTGACCCTAGCAGAGTTGAGGTAATACAAGCCTTATCAATCCTGAGGTCCAAGAAGGAGGTCCAATC
>JASDQU010816195.1:36277-48909 GCA_032191745.1 Picea mariana
AGAGAAGAGAGTTCCTAAGAGGGGTCCAAGTGGGGAATTAATTATGGGTATTACTTCAGCCCATTTTCCTAAATTTTACTATCATTGGGGATAACTTATAATTTTGTGTTTGAGTCTATGATATCATAGTCATTAAACTCATGTAAGAGGGTGGATGTGAGAGTCACATCCCATAGTATTGAAAGCATGGGGCCAATGAATCAACATTGGGTTGAGTGAGCAATCAATTTTCCTGGAAATTGAAGAGTCAGGTTTTCAGGCCTGAAGAGTGAACTCTTGCATGAGTTGCATTGTAATAGCCAGTGTTTGTTGATAGTTTATGGTATATTTCCTAGTAGTGATTTCCCTTGGTTTCCCAGCAGAGAGACCCTGATAAATGAATGGATTTGTTTATGGAATGAGAGCAGTGGAACATCCTTCCCAAGTAGTTGGTTGCACAAGTGTTTTAAAAGATAAGTGTTTATCTATTTCATAGTTATTTCATGAGTTTAATTGTTGTGTTTAACTATATGTATGTGAATGGTTTAATTTCTATCGTGAATGAGTTTATTATATGCATTCATGATCATTTAGAATTTTTGTAGATGCATTTAATTTTGGGTATAAGAATCTGGTTTAAAATGTGAATAAATCGTAGTTGGTAAGCTATAACAAATGAATTAGAAAAAATAAATTATTCCATGTGTATTTTATGTTGTAGTGTTGATCGATTAATATGGGGGACGTTACATTATGGTATCAAAGTAGATGGTTGCAACACCCTGCAAGAGCCTCCTACATGACCACAAAATTTTTTTGGATCAAAATTTTCTTTTGGGTAAAAATGAAATAATTTCCATGGGACAACATTGTGTTGGAGTTACTTCACACACAGCTAGGATTTATTTTTCCTAAGTTTTTTCCTATGTTTATTAGTCATTATCCAGTCTCCTAAATTTTAGGAGAGAATATTCCTCAGGGAGAGTATTCTCTTCAGTTTTCACTTCAGTTTGATCAGTTGAGTGGAGTCTATATGCTACATTGGGATTATCACCATGCAACATTAGGATCATCACCATATAATGTGCATTGTCCTTGGTATCATCACTAGACTATTGCATTACTCATGATTCCCTGATCTCCTCCTCACTTCACTCTGTTTCAGTCAGTTAACTGAAGACTGAAAGACTAGTTAACTCAGATAGGTGGCAGTTCACTCCCGTAACTACTCGAGAGACTAGACTAGGTGGCAGTTTAATCCCATAACTATTGGTGTGTGTCCATATCACTATATACCACCACTATGGTGCATTGGATTCTCCTCTAGTGTGAATTGGTTGAGTTATACATAGTATATCATGTGTAAATTATTATTCATTCAATTGGTTAATGAGAATTCTTTCATTCTTTCTCTCTTGCTTTTCTTTTCTTCTATTTTCTTTGCAACTATGTATGTCAATTCCCAGATAGATATATTATGTGTAGGTTCAACACATTTACATGGTATCAAATTCGATGGACTACTAAGTAAAAGGCACACCAAATTATTTTTCCAGGTATCGAAGATTGAAGACAGCGAAAAAATGGAATTTCCAACAAAAATCATTCTTACACCTTGAAACTTCTTTTCATGGAAGGAGAAGATGATAATGCACCTTTGAAGTAGAGGATTATACAGTTTAACCATGATCACAGAGGCAGAACCAACATCAGCCATATAAAAATCCAAAAATCTAAATCGAATGGATGAAGCATTCAAAACAATTTGTAGTCTCATTTCTCTTGAATTCCTCTTTCACATATCCTCTTGTAAAACCCCCAGTGAATCCTTGACCACCATGGAAGGTATTTTGGAAAACAAGATGAGATGAGGGGACATATTCTCTAGGTGGAATTTCTCACATTGGATCCAAAAATCTTTGACAATCTCCAAGATTTCTTTATCAAATATAAGGATTTGTTGTCGTAACTCAAATCTTGCAAGGTTGATAAATCTAAGGAGGAGAAAGAAATGGTTCTCACCATTCTCTCCAAAATTGGTCCAAAATACTCAATGTTTGTATCCACATTTCATTCAGTTAGATTCACCTCTGGATCTACCTGGACAATGCCCTCTCTTGAGGCCTTTATTGAGTCTCTGACACAAGAGAAAAACAAGCTCATAAATATGGGAAAAATCAAAGGCCCAAAGGTGCATGCACTTACTGTGCAATATGGTAGCGGTCATCAATATTAGAAATATAATGACAAATAAAAAAATAAAGCACATGCAAATTTGAATAAGGAAGGGTACTCAAAACCCTTCAACTATGCCTCCTGATCCAAAGGTGGAAAGGGAAGAAAAGGGGAGAAATACACTTACTGCCATACAATATTCCATCTAGACACTACATGTATGAAAAAATAGATAGATCTAATGACCCAAATACTTCAGCAAAACAACCTTGGATATTGCATCCTTGATGGTCCCAAGAAGAAGAAGTTAGAAGATCAAAAACCCAAGAAAGGAAATTCTAGCCATGCTTTGATTGTGATCAACTCCTCTCTCAATGCTTGGATCATAGATTTAGGAGAATCACACCACATGGATGCCACAAAAGAAGTCTATTCTTCAATGGATTCATGCAAAGTTCCTCCTATTCTGATGGGGGAAAACTCTCTCCAATCGAGGTCACCGACAAAGAAAGGATTGAACTTGCAAATGAAAGCTTTGAGAATGTGTTGCATGTTCCCAAAATTTTCGTCAATAATCTCTCCATGTATGAGATGACTAACTCTAGCACTGGAAAGAGAGTCATATTCACACCTGATGCAGTGGATATCTATGACATGCAAACCAATTCCAATGTTTCTACTAGTGAGGTAAATCATGAATCTAGACTCTACACATTTTCTGAATTTATTGAACCAGATTTTGCATTACTGCTTACCCATGCTGATGAAAGAAGTAGGATATGGCATGAAAGGTTCAGGAATTTAAATTTTAGATATATGAAACAATTTAGAAATAAGGGAATGTTTAATGGTCTACCCTACATCCACTTCTCTAAAGGAATTTGTGAGGGATGTGTTCTTGGAAAACACCCTCAAGAGAAATTCGACAAAGGAAAGACTTAGAAGGCTTCCTCTCCTTTAGATCTGATCCATAGTGAACTCATGGTCCCTTTTCCTCATCCATAAATCAGTAAAGTGAGGTACGTGCTCATTTTTTTTTATGATTTCTCACACTTCACATGGATTTACATTCTCAGGAAAAAATTAGAGGTCTTTCAACACCTCAAAGATTTCAAATCCCTTGTTGAGACACAGTCGGGAAAGAAAATAAAAGTCCTCTGAACAGATAATTAGGGAGAGTATGTCAGCCATGAGATACAAAATATTTGTCATGAGGCAATGATTTAGTTGCAACACATGGTTCCCTATACTATGTAGTAAAATGGAGTTGTTGAGTGGAAAAATAGATCTCTAAAAGAGATGGCATCTTGCATGCTACATGCAAAGTCACTTCCATAGATATTATGGGCTAAAGCACTTAATTGTGAAACCTACATCCAAAAAATATTTGTCAAGGATAAGACCCCCTAAGAGGCTTGGAGAGGCCTCAAACCGAAAGTGACCCACTTCTATATTTTTGGTTCACGTGCATGGGCCTGGATTCCCTCTGAAAAGAGGAAGTAACTTGATCCACAGAGCAGAGAGTGTATCTTTATTGGATACCCCGATTGTGTGAAGGGATACAAACTTATTAATCTTTCCTTGGACCATCTCATCATTGAGAGACGTGTCCAATTCGAGAAAAGTGTCTTGTATGTACCTCAACAGCCGCATGCAGACACCTTTCTTATTCCACCTATTAGAGATTATGATAATGCACATGCCAACTATTCTTCATATGAGAGTTCTAATTCAAAGGATTCAGATGATCCAGATACAGAGTCAGTACAGTCATATGCAAAGTTAGTACAATCATATGTAGAGCTAGAGAAGAGGGCCAAGAGGTCCCAAAATACTCTTCAAGATGTAGGGGTTTTTGTTGGTGATCCAGTTGATACTAGGAGGACTCGATCTAATTTCAAGGAGCCTCCTCTTGTACTCACTGCCACTGAACCATTGCCACCCATGCATGTTTTCTTGGTTCATTCTTCAGATCTAGTTCAATGGAAACAGATGAAGAAGATTGAGATCCACATGTACTACATCTGGGACTTATTACATAAGGGGATCATCGACCTACAGTTTTTTCCTTCAGTAGAACAGACTGCAAACATATTCGCCAAGACCTTCACTAAGAAGAAGTTCCATTCTCTATGCAATCATCTTGGAGTGAAGGACCCAGTTGCCTAGCAACTGTCAGTTCTTATGTTTACATACATTGTACTTTGAGGGGGGGATTCCCTCTTTTCTCATTTATTTTAGTATATTTTTTGTATTTGGGCACCTAACATGGCCTTGTTTCCAGGACCCATTCTTTATTTTCACCATAGTGATGTTCAAGGGGGGCATTGGAGTTACTTCATACACACCTAGTATTTATTTTTCCTAAGGTTTTTCCTATTTTTATTAGTCATTATCTAGTCTCTTAAAGTTTAGGGGAGAGTATTCCTCTGGGAGAATATTCTCTTCATTTTCACTTCAGTTTGATCAGTTGAGTAGAGTCTAGATGCTACATTGGGATTATCACAATGTAGCATTGGGATCATAACCAGCTAATGTGCATTGTCCTTGGGATCATCACTATACTAGCGCATTACTCATGATTCCCTAATCTCCTCCTCACTTCACTCTATTTCAGACTGTTAATTGAGGACTGATAGACTAGTTAACTTAGCTAGGTGGCAGTTCACTCCCATAACTTCCTGAGAGACTAGACTAGGTGGTAGTTTACTCTTGTAACTACTGGTGCGTGTCTAGATGCTTCTAGACCACCATTGTGGTGCATTGGATTCTCCTCCAGTGCACATTGGTTGAGTTATATAGAGTACATCATGTGTAAATTATTATTCATTCATTTAGTTAATGAGAATTATTTCATTCTTTCTCTCTTTTTTTTCTTTTCTTCTATTTTCTTTGCAACTGTGTATGTCAATTCCCAGCTAGATCTATTTTGTGCAGGTACAACACATTTACACATTGGAGGAGAGATTCTTTTGTGGATTAAACACTACCCTTAAACCATGTTAACCATTTTTATGTAATTCTTCATAGCCCTAGATTTCGAGTTGTTGTTTGGTTGAATTGGAGCTCAGAATCGACAATTATGCAGGGATGATTTTAGGGGCTAAATTTCCCTCATGGGCTAATTTTCCATAGCTTTTCCCAAAAAAATATTCACTTTTCTAAAAATGATTTGCTCAAATTCTATAGGATAAAATTATTTTACCTTAAAAATTGCCAAAATGTTATACAAACTATATAAAATACTTAGAAATTTGAATATTTTTACAAAAATATTGCCAAACATTTATAGTTGGCATATGAAGGATTAGTAAGATTCGCTAAGGTCTCTACATTTTAAAATAAATTTTCATCCTTAAAATCATCCCTGCAATTATGCCTCCTGGAGTGACAATGCATAAGAGGTGTCTATATATCTCATGCATGTTTTACCATCGTTGACTTACAATGGGAACTATTAATTTATACCACATGCATGGGGAAGAGCTAGAGTGAACAATTTATAAGGAAAACACAACTTTTTGTTACTTTTGCATGAAGCACGAAGAGATGCAAAACCCTATGGAGCATGCACGAAACATAAAATTTTGTTGAGGTAATCAGTTCCTGGTGGACTTGATCGAAGTTGTTTGTTAGGGTGTATTTGAGGTTGTATGAGGTGGTATGGTGGGCCGATGAACTGGCATTGGACCAGAGTTACTTGGATGGAGGTTATGTGGGGATGATCAAGTGCTAGGTGTATTGGTGACCTAGTGGTTCAGTGGCCTATGGATCGATGTTGGACCATAGGTTATTTGACTGGATATTTTGTGCAATGGTCAATGGAACATACTATATTGACATCGGATCATGATTATTTTTTTAGAGGTTTGTGTGGGATAGCCTGGTGACTTGGTGCTCTGATATTCCCAGTGCCCAGTGGTCTAGTGGACCGGATCATAATCAAAGGGAATTTAGGAAAGGAGAAGGGAAGGAGATTTCCCAGGTTCCCAATGGTTCGATGGTATGATATGCCCAATTCCTAGTGATCTAGTGGACCATATCAGAATCAAAGGGAATTTCAACGAGGAGAAGGAAAGGTGATTTCCCTAGTGCTTGGTGGTCTAGTGTGCCTGGTGGTTTGGTGGATCAGATCAAAGTTGATTTGAAGTCTCACAAAGAGAAGGGGAATTATTTCCCTGGTGACCAGTGCCCTAATGGTTTGGTTGCCAACAACAAAATCAATGCAATTCCAGAAATAAACAATCAATTTATCAGAAATTTTTATTGTTTTACATGTCATAAACTTGCAGGGCATTTTTTAGGGCCTAAATATCGTTTTTAGAAAATAAAATTTACAAAACCATGTGAACTTTTAGTACATAGAGGTCCTTCTTCTAAAATGAAATATCTTGAGGAGATCCTTCTAACGAGCTATTCAAAATGCAAAACAAAGCTTGCATGAATAAGCTACGGCCTAAATAGTTAAGGGTAAAATTCAGTACTAGATTACTTTTAGAGGGCATAACTCTAAGGTCGGGAGTTAGTTTGGGGCCTAGGAGCATTCTATGTAAATCCCATGGATTGTAGAAGTCATCAATGGATCTTGATTTGATTTTTGGGTACCTAAAATTGTGCTGGGAGAGAAAGAGGACACATGTAGAATATAGGGTTAAAAAGGGAAAATAGTCAAAACTTCTAAAGACCATAACTTTCTACTCAAAAATCAAAATTGGGAAAATGAATAGTCTATGGAGGAGTATTGAGGAGGATAATCCATATATTAAACTAGAAAATTAATTTGAGTAGTAAATTTTGAATTCAAATCAAAATAAGATTACTAGTGGAATTAAAGGGAAGAAAAATATATACATTATTTTCCAAAAATCGTGTATGTATTTTTTTTGTCTAACAAAAATTTTTTTACATGCACATTTTCTACATAATTTAGAGGTTAAAAAAGAAATTTTGGTTTATTTATGAGAACTATAGTCATGGAATATGCCCAGGGGTCCTACAGTCACAAAGATGAATTCATAGGTTTTCATGTCAGCATGGAAAATGTTGAGGTAGAATGTAATGGAAGAAGAGATAGAAAAGAGCTTGTAACTATGAGGAGACTACAAAGAGAAGTTCAGATTTATAGGGAAGATAGTGAGAATATTATGAATACTTGGGAATAGATACTTTAGAGCTTGAACATATTGCAAAAGAAATATAATAAATACTCTAGCACAAAGAAAGAATCCAATGCTAGGAAAGTGACAGCATCCAAATCCCATAGCAGAAAGGATGAGAATGGGAATGACATGAAGTAAAGGATAAGGAGCATGTTGCATCATTCCCCATAGCAATCCATTATGATAAATCATTCCATTTCAAGGCTAGGGAGAAGCCCAAGTTTGTCTCCTATTAGGAGACAAAGGAGAAGGCTTGAGCGAGACATCTTGCAAGGTGATCTTAGGAAAATCAAGCGACCTACTTTCAATGGTGAGCACAGGAAGGGAGATGAGGATGAGGCCTAATTGTTGGAAATGAAGAAAAATTTCCAGCTACATAATTACGCCTCAAGGGTATAAATACAAATTGCAACCTACCACTAGAAAGGAAAGGAAACCATGTGGTGGGATCGGATTAAGAAAGCCAAGCATCTTTATGAGAATAGGGTCTCATGAAGAATGTTCAAATGATATTTACAAAAGAAATATTTTTCTCAGCATTACTATAAAAGGAAGATTAAAGAGTTCTTTAAACTCAATATGGGAATGATGACAATGGATGGATATGAGAAGAGGTTATTTGAGTTGTTGAATTATATAGACTTCATAAAATATGAGAAAGTCAAAATAAAAAGGTTTCTCAGTGGGTTACCCTCCTTCTACAGTGAGAAGATACAATATGATAACCCCGGGACTTTGGAGGAAGCTACAGTTGGGTGTTACTCTTATTGGTCATGATAATATGGAACTCACCACCAATACACAACCATGATGCATAGGTCTTGGAAACCTTCCTTCCACAAAAATGATAAGAGATTAAATACACCAAGGATAGGAGGATCCATGCCGAGAATAACACCTCTTTCGAGCTATGGTTTATAGAAATGATCCAAGAAGTTGTGCCAACACTTCGCATACCAAAAAACATCATGGACATATATGAGGACTACCTCTTGTTTGAGTATACTTTTCATAATGTGTTCATCACCCCATGCATAGATCTGAATGCTAAAACTGAGATGCTCCATTTCTGTATCACCAAGGAGGACATTCAACAAGTTATCACAGAGTGTCCAACTAAACTCCATCCCACACTAGAAAATGACATAGAGAAATTGAGGATGTGGACTAAAAGGAGGTACAATAAACAAAAGGGTAGATATAGACCAACATAAAGGAAACAAACTAGTAGGAGAGTAATAAAAGGTCAAGACATCCTAAGAAAATGGAAATGGGCCAATGGGTTAGAAAACACACACAAATGTAGCCAAAAAATCCAATAGAGGGAAAGGGTCAAAGTAGAAGTAGTTGCAAGAAACCCCAACGAAGACTCCACCTACAAAGAAACAATGTGCACTACTTATGCTAAGTCCAAGCCTTGAGTCTAGATAATAACAACGCATAAAAACTTCTAAAATTATGTCAAAAATAGAAGTAAATACATTAAAGATTTGGTTTAAAAACAAGTTGGAGAAAGATAAAAGAAAAGAAATATAAAGATTTGAAATTGAACTTAATTAGATATATATTAAACCAATGTAAATTTGTCTTAACTCCATATCTATTATGCATTCAGAGGGATCAAATTTCTCGAGGTGAAACCTTTCCTCAAATTTTTTCAATTTAAAAATGTTTTCACCTCAAGAGACTTGATCCCTCTCCATGCATGATAGATATATAGTTAATAATAGAGAATGGATCATTATATTTTTTTTCATATATCTCGATCCTTTCAGAGTGGAAAATATTGTAGGATCATTTATTGGTAGGTCCTAGTTTGGAAAATTGGAGTATTGAACTTTCTCGAGCCGTTTTGAGGCATTAAATGGTGTTTTTTGTGCTTGTTTTGTCTAGAAATTAATCACACCCCATTGATGTTGTTCTATACTCCGATACTTTTCCAACGGTTCATATCGTGCGTCAATCAAAGTCTATATGAAAAAGTTATGCCTCCCGCTAGTTGACCTATCGTCTTAACCACCATGATACGAGAAGATATCATGTCATCCCCCATTACCCATGAATATGGGGCTAGCCACAGGAGGAATTTCAAGAATATTCTAGAAGTTTCAAAACCCTACCATAATTGAGAGTTGAGGAAGTAAGAAACCTACCCCTAGATGGCTATCAGACTATGTTAAATATCGGGCCACTAGGAGGAGGAGGTGTTCCATTATATACTATTGTATTGTATTTCATAGATGATAAGAGAAACTGGGAGTGGGAAATTAGAGAAAATAATAGAGCGGGTTAATGTTATGCAGCATCCTAATAGGCCACAGGTCTCAGGTAACTCCATATAGAGTGCCTTATCCTTTGTACTTTCATTATTCCCATACCATAGAAAAGAGAGAAAATGAGCCTCACCTTCTTGTTGGGTTTTCTCCCATAAGGGTTTCCAATAGAAAATATCTGTGTTATATTGCAGATGGTGTGTGATTTTATTTCACTTTTCTTTATTTTCCACATTTTATCTATTTCATGCATAAGAAGAAAATTAGTAACTAACTATTCTAGAATCTAAGGGAATTTAACCTTCATAGTGTAGATTTTGGTTTTATTTATCAGATATGTTGTGACGAACTGTGCTAGTGGAATATTCACGAAAGTTTACTAGTCAATTAATATGGATTTATGTTGGTTCTTCATATCTCTCTCTCTATACAAACACACACACACACACAGACACACACACCATGTGTCGACTCCACGTTGAGCATGGAAGGGATTACACATTCCCCACATACTAAGCACCACACTATTGAAATATTTTAATAACCATATGAAAATTTCTACTTTCAATTTATTTATATATATAAATATCAAATTGAAATTGTAACATTTTATTTATGGTTGACATTGAAATATTTTTTTTCTATTAATATTTTTTAAATGTCGCGTGTAAACTCCATGTTAAGCACTGAAGGAATTACACATCTCACTCATATTGGGATGTAAAAAACACCTATCAGAAATATTTAAAAAAATAACTTTTGATTACTCTTGTGTATATATATATTATAATCAAGTTCTGTAGTTTTCAAGCCCTAATAATTTGCAATGGTCTAATGAGGTGGTCAAAATCTAATTGGACGACTTGTATTCATGGGTTCTATGAAAGTGTCATGGTTTATGTGATATCTGATATCCCAATTTACAAGAAAATAGTAAATTTTGACTTTTTGAATGACCATGAACCCAACTTTGATCATAGACATTTAACCCTAACTATAAACTTTTTCATGCACAAAAACCCCATTAAAAACAATTCCAATAACCAAAGGCACTTGATTTTTGACAAAAGTAAAACTGATATTTTCGTATAGGATTTAAATAGTGAATCAAATCTCCTATCATACAAGGACAACATTGAATACCTCTATCATAACTTTATGACACCCCTTTATACTTTCATTAACATGTTATCTATTGAGGTGTTATGTAAAAATAAAAATAGAACATCCAATCCTTGGTATGATAACAAGTGTGAAATTGCTATAAAAACATCAGGGATGCTTCTAACGAGCCCTTAAACCCCATTAAGATAAATATGTACAAATCCCCAATTAAAAGGAATAAAAAGGTATTATATAAATAGAAATAAAGAGCAACTTTTGCACCTATCTAACCTAGTTGCTAATAAATTCTAGAGGCAAATTCTGACTCGTAAAACTAAAGAAAATAATATGATTCCCTTGAAGGACTGGAATTCTTACCTTAAAAATTGTTTCAAATCCTGTAACACACCCAACCTCCTAAGTACCCTTTTAAGATATGGGGTATTAAATTTTCAATTTTCCTAAACCTCCTCAAATCCATTAAAAGGGACACCATCATATTCGACATGCCAAGAGATTTCCAATGACTGTAAGTTTTTCCAATTCTAAGTTTTGGATCAAAATTTATGGCCTTTTAAAGTTTATGGTCCTTTATTGGACAAATGCCTCTATACTACCATGTAGCATCCATGTGGATCAACGTCATTGTGCCCATGCGACATGGAACTGATGTGTCCTTCCTACTAGGTGTGATTGTTGATTTTTCATTGGTGTGGCATTGGTGTGGCACCTGCCACATGGTCATTAGACCTGTTAGCGTCAGAAGTCACTCCTGAATTGCTTACAGGAGCAGAGCCCAATGCCCATCAGTTTTATGTCACGATTTTTTTAATGGGGTGATCAGATGGGTAAAGACTCAAGTAAATATAGCTTTAACTCAGGAAACTGGGCCTGGTATGTAGAAAGCAAGGGAGGTCTTGATCCAACTTCTGTCAGTAAATTGATTAAAAGGTGGTAGAAGGAAGACTTGTGAGAAGGGTGAGAAAGACTACCTCGGGCAACAGGCCTTCGGAAGCTTGAGGATGAAAAACTCGGAAGCCAAGATCCTCTTGGTCCAGAGCTTCAAGGAGCTGAGGGGTGACTTGACTGAATCCTTCAATTCCAAGTCATTTCAGCGCTAAGAAAATCAAAAGAACCGATTAGAAACAATGCAACTATTACAGTGATCCAACCTACATCATCCTATAACAGCCACAACTTGACTGGATCCTCCAATTTCGAGTTGTTCTAACACAGTAAACAAAGAGATGGAAGGGAAGCTGACATCCATAAAGTAAGAAATCTCAAATGCCTTATACATTAACCAGAGCGACCAACGCTTCATCAAAACTTTACAATCGAGAGCTTTGCTCAACCATCGATGGATTACAAAATACAAAGATTGAGTCTATATACTCAGGAAAATAGCCTAACAGAGGCATGCCCAGACACCCAGAGCTCCATGTCTTTTCAGTCGAATTCATACTGAAATCCTTCTTCACGCACCACCTTAATTGCGCATGGCTCCTGTAAGGAGGGTAGCTGAGCCATTAAATGCTGAGCTAGCATGTGAAGACTTCCTCTGGCTAATCGAGGATTGGGCATGGCCTCTTTTGAAAAATGGTACATGGGACCCTTTCGAGCAGACTGCTGGCCACGCCCTCCATATCGTGCACTTAATGCATGAAGAGAGGTTTCAACCATTCTTTCTCGCCTTCATTTACTCCAAATGAAAACCAGGACCGAGGTTGGATGAAATGGCACCTGGAGATCGCGATGACCCTTTCAACGATGGAAATCGATAGCTTTGGCCCCTTTTGCGCAGCTCTCTTCTTTCCCAGGAGACCACAACTATGACCCTGTGTTTACTCTCAAAGGCGCCTTCAATGTTCGCGAATAGGAAGGAGCTGATCCCCGTTTCTTGAAATCGCGATGAGTGAAATGCCGAGACGGCTTAATATGG
>JASDQU010816196.1:0-12258 GCA_032191745.1 Picea mariana
TTATCTCCCATGCCTTTTGATGTCGACGAAGATGACTTAGATCTGGTAGTTGACATGGTGATTTCTTTGGTAGGGTCTTTGGAGTTTGATCTCCTTACCCCTATCACGAACCTCAACATGTTTTCCTTCCAGGTTGTTTTCCTTTCATCCAGTGAAGATCTCTTGGAAGCCATGAAAGAGTTTTGTCCCTTGACATGGTGTCCTTTCAGAGAGTTATCCTCTTGGAAGCCATGATCAGGAAGAAGTCACAACCATAGCTTCTCTTCTCTGTGGAAAACTCGTTAAAAAATGAAACAAAAGTCACAAGCATAGATTCTCTTCTCTGTGGCAAGCTCGTTAAAAAATGAAGCAAAGGTCACGAGCATAGTTTCTCTTCTCCGTGGAAAGCTCGTTAAAAAATGAAATATAAGTCACAAGCATAGTTTCTCTTCTCTGTGGAAAACTCGTTAAAAAATGACACAAAAGCTATGAGCATATTTTTTCCTCTCTGTAACAAGCTCGTTTAAAAAATGAAACAGAAATATGGGGATTTAACCTAGAGCCTTGAGCATCATTCTTTTCCTATTTCAAGCTCATTAAAAAATGAAACAGTCACCTCTCCTGTCAGGTCGAGTCTTTCGCCAGATCTCGTAGATGTCGAGTCGAGTCTTTCTTTAGGTCTCATATTTGAACCTTCATTTCATCCACCTGTATCCTTTTTCTCCATCTAGTAGAGAAATTGGTGACAACCTCAAAGTCGGTGAATGAATTAAAGCTTGGGGGGCATGTCTCCAGCCTTTGATGATCATTCTAGAGTTAAGACACTAGCTTTTCAAGATGGGGGCATACCTAGCATGGTCTTAGTTCCTTCTCACGCTCGAAAAAACATGAGAATGCAACCGAGTAAACTTTTATCACTTTTTCGGACTCGTAAAGGTTATACAAAAAAGGAACCCCCTCGAGTCTCCTTTAAGATCTTTTCAAACTCTCTAAACATGAAAAGATTGTCAAGTGATCTTGCTTCTTTTCACACTCGCTAAAAGGTTTGAAAGGGCATCTTGCAAGTGGTAGTTTATCCCTTTTTCGGCCTCGCGAGACTAAAATTATGAAAAAGGACAACCCTGGAGTCATCTTTAAGTTCTTTTCAAACTCTCTAAACATGAAAAATCACTGAGTTTACCTTCTCTGGACTCATTAATCAATCATACATTGAAGGTACCATATGGGACCGAACCCTTAATTCTTCTATTTCATTAAATAAAGGAAGAGGGACTTACCGAAGGTGAATTATATTGAGCATGTGTTACCCTCCTTGATATTGTTAAATCAAAAAGAGGTACTCGTCTATCTGGATGGGGGAAAACATCGAAGGAAGCAAGCCAAGAATTTTTTGAGAACATTACAAGTCACTCTTAGGGTCACCCTTGAATACGACACTTTGTATTTCCATACATTTTAATCCACTGAACCTTTTCACTGAACCAATCCTCTGAGTTTCTTTACTCCTTTGGGTCACCTAACGAAAGTCACAGTATCCACTGCATCATCATGTTTTGGTCCATGTCATATTTCTGTTGTTGTGCCTTGGTATTCAAAGGAAGTATTTGCCTCGAGAGTCAGCCACCAAAAATATCTTGTTTCAATACCCGCGTCATTCCATGTTCATTTTATCTACCAAATTACATCTTTGTGTCAGTTCCATGTCGTTGATGAGGGATGCATCAAGGCCCTCCTCCGAAGATTCTATTCATGTCGACTTCAACACATTATTTGGGAACTATACCTAGAAACCAGTTAATACCTTGGGACTTACATGCCTCAATGACAGGCCTCTTCGCTTCCGACAGTGGGTTTACATCATTGACCCCTGATCGGATGATTCCATGGATGTTCAACTTTAGCTCATTTGTTCACATTCATTGGAATGTACTAGGGTACCTTGGGAATCATTGACATCAATGGTGATTTCCCTCGCACTTGTTAATGGTTTACCTCATCGACCGATAATCAAGTGGTTTCTGCCATGTTCGACATCAGAACATCTATTCACATGGTTAGACTCGTACCGCATTGAGATCGGTAAGAAGACCCTGGGTTGAGTGATCACTCTGATATATACTTTTTCCAGGTTGCGATGGAGTTTCTTTTGAATATTGACACATATATTGTTACATAGATCCACTTTGTATTGGTTTGTGGCTATGTCTTGTCATCTCGTAGATCCATTGTGTATTTTTCGTGCCTACGATCAGTTCATGTCATGAGAGTATAGATCCATATTGTATCTTTGGTGGCTATAACTTTTTTTTAATACAATTATGGATCCGCAGTGTATCTTATGGCGGCCATACCTTGCAAGTATTTATCACCCAAGCATAGGTATGCCTGCCTTGGGTTTGAAACATGTCATAATATTTGTTTGATGGTTGTGTGCAGATTCTACCAGGTTCTCCGCATCCATACCCTTGCTTGAAAAAGTCTACAAAGTACTTCAGTCATCATTTTTCGTCTTCTAACATCACACTTTGGGGGGAAATTTGTTACACATAAATTACTCACTTCAATAGTGTCAAAAGTGTCTTCATTACAAGTGTCGCAAGTGTCTCATTTTAGCCACAAGTGTTGCAAACATAATCCTGCCATATCACTTATGTCATGTCTCTAACGACATCACAAGGATACTTGAGACACCCTCAAAGACTGGTTTAAGAAGGAGAAATCATATGATGAAGAGTACAAATATTTTTCCATGGAAAAAACCACTTAAAAAACAATTTTGAAGGCCATCACTCTCCTACCCACTATCAGGGAGTTCTAGCACTCCCTACCCTTCCTTGGGGAGTGCTGGGAATTTTTAAGGAAATTTTAAACAACGCTCCCCTACCCATTGTCAGGGAGTACCAACGCTCCCTACCCTTCTTTGGGGGAGTGTTGCAGCACTCTATGCCCCATTCTGAGGGAGATCTGGGTTGTTTGAGGGAATCTTTGACTGTTGAGGAAAATCAAGGAAAAATCCCTCTCATCTCTGGAGTTAGTTGGATTCGAATCTGAGGTCAAGGTTGGATCTTAGGGAGGATCCACAGTTGATGGAGAAATATCCTCAACCTATTTGAGAAGTGCTC
Source organism: Picea mariana (assembly GCA_032191745.1). Taxonomy (NCBI): domain Eukaryota; kingdom Viridiplantae; phylum Streptophyta; class Pinopsida; order Pinales; family Pinaceae; genus Picea; species Picea mariana. The sequence continues at coordinate 3,102 of JASDQU010816196.1, forward strand.
CCCTACCCACTGTCAGGGAGTGCCAGTGCTCCCTACCCTTCTTTGGGGGAGCGTTGCAACACTCTGTGCCCCATTCTGAGGGAGTGCTGGGTTGTGTGAGGGAATATTTGACTGTTGAGGAAAATCAAGGAAAAATCCCCCTCATCTCTGGAGTTAGTTGGATTCGAATATGAGGTCAAGTTTGGATCTTAGGGAGGATCCACAACTGATGGAGAAATATCCTCAACCTATCCCAAGAATCTCTAAGGTGGTTGGGCCTCTCCAAGCTTATATAAGGAGGCCTTCTTATGGTGAAAAGCACATGGCATTTTAGAGGCAACAAACTTATTATCTCATAAGGGAGATAACCAGTAAAGAATATTCATTTTGATGGTGGATTATTTGAGCAAGGGGTTGGACAAAGAAATCTTGGTGAAGTTGTTGCATCTACATCTATGGTTGTAAGCACTTTGCATTATTTTCATTAATATAAATATGTGCTTGGTCTGTTTCCTTTAAGTTTGTGTATGTTTCATGAACTTGTTTCTTTTGATAGATCTATTATGAAGCTAATCATGGTAGAGTAGGAAGTATGTTTCGTTGTTGCTGCTCGTTGTATTGCAGGACCTTCTGAAGAACTTGGAGATCAAGATCAGCTTGGATCGAGCAAGGACAAATGTCAGTAAAGGTATTTAGCTTTCTTTCTTCTTCTTCCTTGAATAGTTTATCTTCATGAAAAGGAATGTCAGTGTCCACATTAGCACCTTTCTTTCTTGGTTATAGGTGTCTAGTATCCAAGAGGAAATCCACTTTTTCGTGGGGGGGTTTTCCTGTAATAGTGCCAGATGAGCACAACATTGGTATTAGATGAGCGTAGAATTGCTATCGGACGAGCTGAGTACTGGATGACATGGAGTGTGGGTATCAGATGATTGTGCAGCTATCGGTTGACTGTAGAACCTTCTAGTACTAGATGACTTGGAGTGTGAGTACCGTATGACCTCCAGTGTAGGTACCGAATGACATCCAGTGCGGGAACATATTGTTTGGACATAGAAACATATGATTAAACCATCATTAGCAAAACTATTGTATAATCATCATTTTAATCACTAAAAATATGGAAAATTATGTATTAACCACATAGGATGAATAACAATAGATAATGAAGGTTTATGGTGTGATTAGCGATATATTATTGACCAAATGTGGGGACAAGGTGTAATTATGAGTGTATTTGTATGGCAGGAATATGACAAAACTGGAGCCCAACACACACCCAAACCCAAGGATTTGCATGTCCTCATGCAAACAAGGTGAAGAACTTATGATACTCTGCTTATAGATTTATGCGACATTGTTTCTTTTGTGTAGGTGTTGGTTCTTGTGGAATGAAACTTTGGAAACTATCACGGATTGAATTTCAAATAGAAAAACAAAATTATCATAAAAATGGAGGACAAGTAGTGGATGGGGTATCAGAGTGATGGTGAATGGTGTGCATGTGGAGAATGGTTTATAAAATGATGGTGATGGTGGTCGTATGAACTTGGATGCCTTTATACTCTGTATCTTACATCAATTTTAATACCAATATTTACTTTGTGGTTCTTTGTTTGGATAATCATCAATGATTTCATCCTCTTTGAGATGGCTTAAGAATGCTTTATGATGTACAAAGAGAAGACACTATAGATGTTGCTTTGTATTTTTATACCACATATTTCTTTTTCATTACTTGGTCTTATCATCAGAGTATATTGTTCATTATGACAAGTGGAGTGAAGATGGAGGGTTTACTGAGTAGTTGTGAAAATGCATAGTGGAGTGTGGAGTGGGTAATAGTGGTTATGCATAATGTTTTCCAAGTTCTTAGTAAATTAAAAATATTTGTACTAGTTTTACTTCAAGCTACTCGTGCTTTGAATTCTAATGCATGTTGAAGTGGAAACTATGCAGAACATGATGAAATGTCTGCAGAATCATGATGTAGACTACTGAAATTTGAATATGAAGTGGAGCAAGGCTTAGAATTTATGGATATTTAGGAGAGGTTTGATGAATGTTGATCTGCTGAGATTCCTAATGTCTCTCTCTCCCCCATGCCTGTTGGTTTTCATTTCCTCATGCAAACTCTTATTAGCACAAAAAAATGTTGCAAGATGAAAGAAGACTATGTGGAACTGGTGCATGTGGACTAAAGGATAGAAATGAAGTATGTCGAAGATGAGAGATGTTGAAAATATCCTGCAAAAATTACCCTCGCAAAAGATTTAAATTTTTGTACTGTTGGTACAACAAACTACTGGTTTATGTACCAGCATCATTGGAATAGAAAAAATCTAAAAGAACTTAAGCCAATACTGTTATTATGAGAGAAGAAATATGCATTGATGTCATGCTTGATGAAACAACCAAAACTTAAACTTTATTCATGCTTACAAATTTTGAAATGAAATTTAAAATATTACTAGCATAAAGGAAATTCCTAAATTATTTATTACATACGATTTCATCAATCATTAACAGTTGTATGCTCAAGAAACCATGTTAATTATGATGGGGGATTTTTCCTCTCATCCTTGAATAGGAAAGCATGAGGAGATAAGTGGTCTTTAATAAATGAGAAACCGATAGGAAACCAGTCATCCTTGTTTAATTTCTCAAAGAATTTATGTCATTCAAGTGATATTGATAAAGTTCACATTTTAGTTTATTAGACTCCTACACTTATGGGTCCCACCTCTAGGACAATGACATCTTGGGTATGAATTACGAGGTCTTAAGACCATATTACGGAAATTAGATGAGGTTTATTAGCCTTTTTTTCAACCATGCATGCTTCTTCTTAAGGATTTACATAAGTATATTGTTCATACAGACAAATATAGATTAGGCATAATGAAAGACATCAAAATCAGAACCCATTGCCAACAAGCCTGTCTAGTACTCCGATGGGGTAATTTTGACATCTAATAAATATCCTTCCCAAGAAGAATGCCCCATTTCCCATGAGCCTGTTCAATACCCTAATGGGTTTGCCTAGTTATACCATAGGCTGGTACCCGCTGCCAGCAGACCTATTCAGTATCCCGACGGGTTATCCTCTTACACCCATTTTCCATCAAAGTATCTTGACCCATTGTTTACCCTTAAGATACAATTTATAGATTTCTTTTGCATGGGTGAATGGGGAAGCATATTTGAAAACCTTTTTACAGGATGGGATGGTATTGAGTTAGAAGATATTTTATAGATTGCCCATAAAAGATTGTTCGTATGAAAAATAGAATTATGTATTGAGATTAGTCAAAAGGCATATCATGGTCATACTTACTTAATGTGTGGTGGATGAGGCCATGAGAGAATGATCTAAAGGTGCCTCTAGTCCCCAAGTTCATCTTCTCCATATAAGATTGTGTTCCCTCACAAGTAGAAGTTTCATTCACTCTCCTGCTAATATTTGATAAGAATGCTTGAATAACAAGTTATGATATGAAACTAGGATGTACAAGTTACCTATGGGCATCATTATGCAGACCTTAAAGATTTTGTAAATCCCTATAATATTTTAAAGATTAAGCTTATGAGCAACTGTTATTATTTATAGTTAGAAATATGTATGTAATAATAAGAAGAAATATCTTAAGTTTTTTTTATATTAGATCGCCAATATTATCTTCATCTCATTTCATTTATTTGAAAAGAAACATGAAAAGATGTTGCATTTATTTAGAACTAGGTTAAATAACATGCAAATTTTACTCTATCCTATCTAAGAACAAGAAATGAAATTTCACGTGTAAAAATATTTCCAATGTAACCATGTGCGTAACGGGTGTAGAAATAAATTCATACTTGGGTTTGAAAGATAAGCTTTAATGTATACCAGGGTATGAAGAACTAGTTGCTTTGGTGATGATGTGAAGAGTTGTTGAAGAAGAGAGTGGTGGTTCAATTTGGTTGTCGTCTGGAACCAATGTTCGATATAGTCATGATCTTCTTGGTTCACTTCCTCATTTAGACCACTCCACGTGTCTCCCTCTGTCATGCTAGGAAGATCATCTTATTTCAAATAAATAGTCTCGTCATTGCATGGAGGATCTTCAAAAAGGCATATCAAAAACTCCTCGATCTCAGGTTCTAATGGTAACTCTCCATCGAATGTGGTCCATGAGTATTTAGTCTCTCCTATAGGTTGGAAAGGGTGATTACAAAAGTCTTTTAGATATTCTTGTGGATGTAGCTCATGGAACTCTTCTTCTTCTATCACTTTCAGAGAGGCAGATAGGTTCTTGACTACTATCAATATTTGCTCTTCCTGAGAGGCAGAGATCCCAGTTGTTGCTAGGATTTGAGAAAGTTCTTCCAAAATCTTGATCATATTTGAGTTCTTATTCTTTGGGTCCTGATTAACACATGGATTAGTGTAAGGGGGTGTTCTTACAATGCCCAATTTTTTTTTTAAATCCTAAAGAAAAAAGAAGCAAATTAAAATCAAATGTAAGCAAACCAATTATATACTCGAAGCATCATTGTGCTACTAGGACCTTGTTGTCACCAAGTTATCTATTCACACAAGTTAGATTCTCTTTTGATATATATAAAAAAAATGGCTAATTCTAATAAAACACAAATTCTAACTACTAAAAGGAAGAGGACAACCTAAGTTTGGAGCAACCCCACTAAAGTGGATGCATGGGCTCTTCCCTAATGTATTACTATCTTCTCTCTGCCCTTAGGTCATCCTTAAAATCACACCACACTTGCATGAAACGAAACACACTTGCATGAAAAGAAACACACTTGCATGAAAGGAACACTCAAGGCTTTGGAGAAATAAAAGAAACCTACCTATGCTCTAATCCCTTTAGCACCTCCCTGACAACGACGCCAAAATGTTGGGATAAATATATGCACTATTAATTCCCACATTTAATTATCAACCCGGGCGCGTAAGCTTCGAGGTGCAGGCGCAGGAAACACAGGATGAGAGCATGGGATAACATAATCTAAAGCCGACAGAACAATCTTCAAACCCACACTGCAAGAAATTAACACTAAGGATTCATCATTGGGACATAGGAATAACTTAGTGCTATAAAGGATTAGATCACAGTATTTCATGCACTCGGAGTGATGTTCGTGTGATTAATCATGAGTAGTTTACTTAAGTTTTTTTTCCTTCAATGATTGTTTCCTATAGTGGATCCACACCTACATGAAATAAAAGAAACACGCAAACATAAATGAAATTCACGATAGAAACTAAAAAATTCAATCAAGTTTTTAACTCAAGAATCATTCTTTAAGTCAACACACCATCCACTTGAAACAATGATGAAGGAGAATATGCTGCAATTGTACTCTGAATTTTAAATTTAAGAATGGTGAACAAGCATATAATGAACACTGAAGAAGATGAATGAGGAGAGAGGTGGTGTTTATTTCTATATTTGAGGACAGTATGCATAGGATGATTCTTGTAAAACAAACAGATTCTTAAAGCATAAAGAAGCATAGAGGAGATGAAAGAATGGGCTGAAAGTGACTTTGATTCTCCATGGTTTAGATGATTGACTTAAAGGGAAAATATCCTTCATAAAGAATCAATGATGGAATGAGGTGAAATTCCTTCTTCAATCAATACCTATATATAATTTCAAATTTGATATGAGTGTATTTAATTGACAAAGGATATATATTTTATTAATGGAAAGAATGTTGATGAATATGAAATATATCATATAAATATGGTAGAAGGGTATGGTCGTAATCAATTCATGCAAGTGGGATGAGGTTGCAAATCTATGGATGAATGTTATGTTTTTTTTTATCTTTTGATTGTTTTATACACACATACAAACTAATACATAAATTCTATTGTACAATAGAGTGCTTGTAAAACAGAGTAACAAAGCAGATTTAAAACAACAATTAGATGACTAAATGGAACAATCAATAAAATTGCATAAATGAAATGAAATTTCTCACAAATAAGAATTTATCCCGAGTATCTAATCAACTTGATTTCTTTTACTAAATTCAAATTCATAAGACTAAATTGGAAATCTGGAAATGCAACTAATTGAGTTCAAATCTATTAAGCAAATTGAAATAATACATAAAATCAAAGTAAAAATGTTAACTAACCAAGTAAAAATAACAACATGCTTATCAAGTTGAGGGGACCTTCTCAACTGGTAATTCCTGCCAAAATAAAACTAGTCCCCTTGAATGCCCATGTACGCCAAAACTTCAACTCTTTTATTTCATCAAATTCATAAATTACACTAAGAAGATCACATATTGAGTTCTCTCTATTCTAATGATGAATGATAATGTAATGGATCTTTTTTCAACCATATGAGACTCTTATTTATACATAAAATCCATGGAGGAGTGGATAAAACCAAATTCGCCAAACTCAGATTTTGGTTAAAACCAATTTTACAATTCTTGGAATGAAATCACAAAAATCTGGGTTTTATTGTAATTTGGGCAGATGTGAGTTAGGGATCCACCCATATCTTCCAAACCAATTCTAATTTTGAAAAATTTCTTTTTGTTTACTCAATTTTCCATATTTTAGACAAAACCCATATCTTTGAATTTCTATATCTGATACCATATGCATGAAAATCAAGGTGCAAGTTGGCAGTTTGAGATTTTCGCTAATTTTTGCAGAATCATTCCCCTTGAGCTGGAGGTCCACACGTGTGATTTTGGTGAATTCTGACACATTTTTCGGCATGTAAACATCATTTTGGACAAAACCCATTTGCTCGAATTTCTTCTAGAAGCATTTCAAATTTTCGAATTATTTGTAGTACCGAACTATTGTTGATGCTGGTACGGGACGAGCACAACATTGGTACTGGACGAGAAGAGAATTGGTACTGGACGAGATAAGTACTAGATGACATGGAGTGTGGATACTGGATGACTGTGAAGGTACTGGTTAACTGTAGAACCTTCTGGTACCAGATGACTTGGAGTGTGAGTACCGGATGACCTCCAGTGCAGGTACCAGATGACTTCCAGTGCGGGAACATATTGTTTGGACATATAAACATAGGATTAAACCATCAGTAGCAAAACTATTGTATAATCATCTTTTTAATCACTAAAAATATGGAAAATTATGTATTAACCACATAGGATGAATAACAAGAGATAATGGAGGTTTATGGTGTAATAAGCGATATATTATTGATGAAATGTGGGGAGAAGGTGTAATGATGAGTGTATTTGTATGGCATAAATATGACAAAACTAGAGCCCAATAGGGACACCAGTAGAACACTTGGAGAAGTGTAGGACACTATGGAGGATGACACCATCAGAGGAATGGCTTCATCACTTCATCCACAGATTGGAAGGAATTCCAAAAAACTTGTATGTAGACTAGGAACTACGCATAGGCACTATAGAATGGACCACATTACAACAAAATTTTATAGTCACTTTCTCATTTGAACATGAGAAACCCAACATGGATTCAAAACTAAAACATATAAGAGGGGTAATATTTTTTGATGAATTGAAAGTTGAACTCATGGCAGAGTATCAACCACAAAACAGACAGACAATCAAAGAATTACTGTCATGCTACCATGTGTGATCCAGAATCGGATCTAGGAGCCTGACAAGGCTAAAAAAGGCTAAAAATGAAAGTGCTCAGAATCTGATGAAACCAACTCCATTGCGTTCGTCTCGTCTTCTTGATTTCGTCCATATATTTACTTTTTCAAACATGCGTCGTATGCGAAAGATATTGCATTCTGATCGAAAACCCAAACAGGCAAAAAAAATGGGTGACTGTACAGTCCGTACAGTGCCACATGGTAGGCTGACTGTACAGGCCATATAGCTGGTGTGGCAGCTCCTGGTGATGGCACATGGTAGGTGATGTGGCATACGGTAGGGATTGGACCAGTCAGAGGGTGACACGTGTCACCACTGTAAGGGTGACACGTGGCACAGGCTGACGTGGCAGACACAGTGGCATGCTGATAGGGCAGTGATGTGGCAGTAAGGAGATGAAAACTCGGCAGACAAGTGGACCAGTTAGTTGTTGACAAGTGGCATCGGTTCAGATGAATAACGTGGTGCCACGTGGCCCAGTCATGGGCTGCCACGTGGCACCCTCTAGTTGGCTCTCCGGTGTTATGCAAAATTTTGGGGTCTCCACCGGAGTCGAACCCCCGACCTCCTCCAAGCTACAGACTAGCAGAACCAGGCTAACCACCCGCTCCACTGGTGTTACTTAATATCTATATGGAAAACATTGTATTTAAGTTTGATTGACAGTTTAGTTGGAGGCGGAAAGGGCTGGGGCTTAGCCCCAGCCCACGGTTTCATTGTCTATGCGACCAAAAAGTTTGGGCGCGGGGGCCACAGATGAGTGTGCACCCTCTGCCATAAGACCAGTGGTAAGACCATAGGCCAAGCGCAAGAATAGGGGGCGCGGTCCTATGGAATGTCACAACGTGACCACAGAGTTCGGGAAAGGGGCTAGTGCATAGCCCTTTGGGCTGGCGCTTGGCCACATATCTATCCATACGACCAAGTTTAGGGGTGCGTGCCAGACAGAGGGGGCTAGACCCTATTATTAAACATACAGTGGGTTTTATTTATATAGTTTTGATTTTTTATTGATTTTATGCCTGTAATTAATGGATTTTATCCATTTTTGGGAGATATTGGGCATTTTTGGAGGCCAGATTTTGGGAGGAAGTTGGGGATGGATAACCAACTTCAGATCTATAAAAACCAGTCCTGTTTGAGGCCATGGAGGACAGTCAGAGCAGATTTATTCTGAAGGGAAGCCAAGCCAAATCCATTTTTATGCAGGGAAGCTGTTGAGGAGTAAACGCTTGTGGGCCATTTCTGGGAGCTCCGGTCATCCGTTTTGTGTGTCGTTTCTTTTGCTAGGTTCTAGAGATCTGGAAGAGCATGACCAGATCAATCTTGTAGCCAATTGGAACTACTGTGATGTATTTTTTGAGCTTCGAACAGAAATAAAGAAGCCTACCCCACAGAGACAAAGGCCCGGAGACGTAGGCAACATTGTGCCGAACTCCATTATCAATTCTCTTGTTATGGTTTGTTGTTTATTACTTCATTTCAGATCTGCATATGTGTATATGGCTGTCATAATTCCTCTTATATCCTC
>JASDQU010816196.1:16704-36290 GCA_032191745.1 Picea mariana
AGCCGGAGAAGTAGCAGATGTCTTGTAGTGTGCAAAGGGGAGTTCAACGAGATGGGACCCATACTTATTAAATTCATTTTTGGAGAATTGTAAGGATACGTAGAAATGGGGTTCTCAGTTCCACTATTCATGGTTACTCATCCTCATTGCCCTCATAGGATGGAAGGAACCCACCTATAGAAAATACTGTGAGAGAATGGGACAGTGTGGCACATCGCGCTACATTTCACTAAGAAGTAGCATAGACTCAAAGAGGAAGAAGGAAAACACGGATATGTTTTTGCGCTACCTAATAGAAATATAGAAACTAATATCAAATACATGGCAAATTTCACTAGATACTATCCAGGAGTTTGAACAAATTGCCAATTTCAGGGCAACACACCATAGCCTATGGTTGAAGGCAACGAGGGACACAACCAAGAAGTGGCTACAATTGGATTACTGTGTGATGATGTAGGACATACAGATGGAGTTCTAGGAGTGGCCTTATGAATGGAAAGTGCACGTGATCCCAAAAGCAGGACCAAGAAAAAAAGCTTAGATGTCGAGTAGAATAGTCCCCGTGCAAAAGAAAGGCACAAATGGGGTGAACAAGAAGAAGAAGTTTGCGCAAGCCCCATTGGGGGGTAGAAACCCACCCAAGAAAAAACCAAGGACACAAACAATACCACATGGTGGTTCCACGCAGGATCCATCGATCACGAAGCAGGAACCAACAAACATGGCGGAACAAGTGTGCATTACAGAATTAGGGATAGGGACACAAGAGATTCCTGAAGAAGAAGAAATGGGGAAGGAAACCGACAAAGATACTCAGATTCCAACAACCTCTGAGCCATATGAGGCCCAATGAAAGAGGATAGGGGAGAAAACTAGTGGCTCTAGAAAGAAGGAAAATCCCCCCAAACCACCCTCTTATACATCACTAACCATAGATGATGTGGATTTAGTCACGATAGTAGTCGAGGATAAACTGTTAGAGGTGTGGGAGAACATGGAGAAGCATCAAGATTCAATTTTTGAGAAAGTACAGGTGGTAAAAACTGCACTAGAGCAGTTAACGATCAGGGCAGAGCAGCAACAGAGAGATCAAGAAACCCAAAGCATGGAAGGAAGGTCTTCCAAAGAAAGAGTACAACTTACAATGCATGGGAGAACAAACTTCATAATAACACCAGAGATGTTGTATATAGAAGAGGAGGTAGTGCAATGGCCCCTCAAGGAAATGCAGACACTGGACTTGGCAAGGCCCAAGATCCTGACAAAGACACTTTACAAACTGTAGATTAGTTTTGTGTAGGAAATTCAGTCTTGGGCTAGAACTGATGCTACAAACTTACAAAAAGCACAGGAAGAAAACAATGCATTGCAGAAGGAAATAAACCAAGAAGGGAAAGAAAGATGAGAAGCGCAAAAAAATATCGAGGAGATGGAGCAATGCATTAGCAGTGTATTTAACACCATCAACAAGCACAGAGTTAGAGGAAGCATCTTCCTAGGAGAAGATGATAAAAATCGCATAGACCTTAGAACAGTACAAGGATTAAATCAAGGAACTGGAGGAGAGAGAAGTACCTACCACTCCTCCTGAGGTCATTGCACAACGTGAACAAGATGCGACAGCTTATGCAAAAAACATCATGCGCACAACATAATGCATCACATAACTATTTGAGAACAATACCCAGTTGTGGACACAATTGTTAGAAGATGTGAGCTTGCAAGAGCTGCAAGGGACGGAATACAGAGTGCATGAAGCAAAGATAAAACAACGATAAAAGATGTTTTCATTTCCTGAGAGACTCAATACTACCGCTAAAATAAAGACACTACAGGCATAAGAGAAAAGTGTACATCCACAAAAGATTGTGTGATAGGCTCAATTGGAGCCCTTACAAGAGAAGGCAAAGCAACTGGTCATGGAGATAGACACAAAAAAAGTTCACATCGAATAGATAGTCTTGGAGGGGGTAGATATATTAAGACCTCCAATCACTGTGAAGGTGGCAGAGGCAATGATAGAGAAGAGAAACCAAACTTAGGAGCTATGCCAGTGGATAACCGATATGTACGCCACATTAGCACAAGTAGTGATAGATGTTGGAGTTATGAAGTGATTCAGGACGAGTCACGATGTCAATTTTGGGGGCATGTTTGCGTAGGGAAATTTTGGGAAAAATATAAGAAGTTTTGAAGGAATCATAGCATCATCGAAAAACAAGGGAGCACATCAGAAATAAAGGAAACGCGACATCGGGAAAAGAGGAAAATCATCATGTGAGTCATGCATGCGGGAAAACTTAACCACATTAGGGTTATGGTTTTTGTAAGATATTGTAAAGGATGATAAGCCAAGAATAAGGATAAATAAGTACCTAGGAGGTCCAGGTCAGAGTTCTAGCATGTTAGAGAAGACTATTTTTTGTAGCTAGGATAAATATGGTAAGATATGTTATCGTTTTGTAAGTTCTTGAGTTGTAGGAGAGTCAAGAAACTTGATATCGAGGGTTAGATCACATGTTGAGGAGCTTGCTGAGATCTAGTCAGCCTCAACAGGAATCGGAGAACCTATTATGATTGTAAGATCAGAGATTGTAGTGCGCGCATCGCCATCTATTGCAGAACCATAATAAAATATCTTGAGAACCATACCTTTGTGGACGTATCCTAGGAGGGGGTGAACCACGATAGATTTTGTTTTATGTGAAATGATTATTGTTTATGTCTTTTCTGTTGATGGTTAAATATTAGATGAAAGTCTTGATGAAGTAGTCAGATCTATTGATTTACACGCATGAGTAACGAACGACAGAGTATTTAATATATATGGATGATATACCAAATGAATGAAGATCACAAAGTACAATCCCATATCCCCACTCTTTCATAGACTGCAAGGATCTGAGATTTGTAGTCACCCATAGAACTATCTTGGGTGATACTATGCAATACACTATGTGTGTTTTGTTGCCTTCTGGTTTACCAGGAGGGACGATAGTTTTATAGGGCTTTGTTGGAACCTTGTTCATATCTAAACCTGGTTCAACCTAAGAAGTAGGAAGAGATATTAGTAACCAACAGTTGGCTTCCTTTGAACAACAATCCATCTTGAATTAGATACTCTATCTGCTGGCTTATGTCCCTTACCAAAAGGTTCTCACATGCTACATTTCCTTAAGGTATTCAAACCCTAAGTTCTCCACTTGAAATTCCTGCATAATCAGACATCTCTTGCTCAAACCATCAACAACTTTGTTAGCACTACATCTAATGTGCTTAATAACAAGAGTAAAAATCTGCATAAATTCTACCCATTTAGCATGTCTTTGGTTCAACGTCTCCTTTCTGGTTATGAATTGTAAATCCTGATTATCACTGCACAAGACAAACTCCTTTGGAATAAGATAGTGCCTCCACTTTTTCAGAGCTTGTATTACAACATAAAACGCTTTATCATATGTTAAATATTTTCTCTTAGTGTCATTCAGATTCTCACTAAAATAAGCAACAATCTTATTGTCTTGGCTCAATACTACACCAATATCTAATCCACTTGCATCACGTCTTACTTGAAATATCTTCTTGAAATCTAGCAGAACCAGAATCGGTTGTTCTGTTATCTTCTCATTTAATACTCTGAAACTTTTTTCAGCTTCCGTTGTCCAATTAAAATACTTATGTTTTTTCTTTATGGTGTCTAGTATGGATGCACAAATGCCACTGAAATTCCTGATCAATTTCTTGTAAAAACATGCTAATCCATGGGAGCTTCTCACCTCAAATATTCTTCTCGGAGAAGGCCATTCTTTAATTTCCCTCACATTTTATGGATCCATCTTCAATTCATTTGAAAATATCACAAAATCGAAGTATATGAGTTATGTCTTCATGAAAAATAATTTCTTTAGATTTATCAGCACCTTCTCCTGTTGCAACCTCCTCATTACTAATGTCAAGTGCCTTAAGTGAACTTCTTAACTTTTACTGAAGACTAGGATATCATCCAAGTATACAATAAAAAACTTACCTATGAATGAAATCCTTTAGTACTTCATTCATCAATCTCATGAATGTGCTTGGGGCATTTGTTAAGAAAAATGGCATAACAATCCACTCATACAATCCTTAATTCATTTTGAATGTTGTCTTCCATTTATCTCCCTCTCTCATTCTTATCTGGTGATAGCCACTCTTCAATTCTATCTTGGAAAAATAATTTTCTCCACTCAAGCAATCCATCAAATCATCCATTCCGGGAAACAAAAATCTATACCTAATGGTGATCTTGTTGATGTCTCTAGAATCTGTGCACATTCTTTAGCCACCATATTTCTTTGGACTCAACACTATCGGTACTGCACATAGACTCAAACTCTCTCTAACCAAACCCTTATCCAACAACTCTTGGACTTGATTCTTGACCTCTTCATTCTCTTTAGGTTTCAACCTATATGCTTCTTTTTTTGGAAAACTTGCTCCTGGAATAGGTTCAATGTGATGACTGATACTCCTAATGGGTGGTAAATAATGAGGTAACTCATCCACTACTATATCAACAAGATTATCCAATAATTCATGAATTTCCATAGGCAGATCATCCACAAAAGTACTTGTAAGGATGAATTTTGGATTTCTCACCACAACAAACTACATCTCATGTTCCTTCTTGACTTCATTCAAGAGTTCCTTCCCACTCATGAGAAGTATGCTTGGTCTATCTTCTTCCTTCACTTTATTATCCTCCATTGGCAGAAACATATGTGTACGACCATTCTTCTCAAGGGTATAAGTATTTTTCTGCACATCATGTTTGAAATTTCTGTCAAATTTTCATGTTCTTCCCAACAAAACATGAAAAACATCCATGGGTATTACATCACATAGAATCTCATCTTTATAACCTCCTATATTAAATTCAACATTGTACTGTCGACTTACCATGACTTGGTGTCCTTTCTACAGCCACGATACCTTGTATGGGTTTGGATGTGCAGTTGTCTCCAAATCCAACTTTTCCACCATTTTTGTGGATACTACATTATCATTGCTCACACTGTCCATGATCACCTTGCATACCCTATCCTTGGTCTTGAAAGTAGTCCTAAACAGAGTGTTTCTATGAATTGGCTATTTTTCTTCTTTATCTAGTTTTAATATAACTTTCCTCATCATGAGGGACTTCCCATCTTTCGTTGCTTCTACCTCCACATTCCTTCCTTGAGCTTTGGAAATGTGAGCTTCTCCACCTCCTTATTTATTCTTCCTCTCAAGACAATCCCAAGACATATTCCATTTCTTTCCATAGGAATAACATTTCACTTCTCCTCCTCTGCCTCTTCCTCTTCCTTGAGGAAAATAATTTATGCCACCATATTGTCCACCTATGGAACATCCTGCTCTTTCTATATGACTGTGATAATTTATATCTTCAGGTTTGGCTATCTATAACTTCTCTCAGACATTTCCCTTACCTTTATTTGGGCTTCTTCCTATGTTTCATTGTCTTTTCTTTTTGGCCAACTTCTCCTCTGCTTTCAGTGCCACCTAATAATCATCTTCCACTGTTCTCATTGTCGTCATGCTAACTTCATCCTAGATTTCATATATCAAACCATTGATATACCTGCAAACCTTTTCTTCATCTCTCTCATGATGTCCTGCTCTAATGTTTAAAATTTGTTTATGTATTCCTTCACTACAAACTCTATATTAGGTTCTGCAATTTTATGAACATATTTATCCGATAGCCCTTGGGTATAAACTTATCCTTTAACTTAGCTACCATCTTATCCCAATTTTATTTTTTCTTACCCTTGCTCCTTCTGCCAGCCTGCAGTTCATCCCACCACAATGTTGCATGTCCTTTTAGCCTTGTGACAACATGATTTACCTTATTCTCATCATATATCTCCTCATATTCAAAGTACTTTTCTAAATCACTTATCCAATCCAACATCTCCTCAACTTCCAAGTTTCCTTCATACATTGGGACTTCCATTTTTTCTCTAGCTCCAATTTTCACAATAGCCCTCAGCAAGCATTCCTCTACAACTTCTTCTAATGCAGATCCTTCTACTTCCATTTATTCACTCTCATCTTCACTAATGTCACCAACATCAGGTGATTTCCTATGTGTTGTCTCCATGTCGTCCAATCTCACAAGGCGTTGCTTCATCTCTTCTTCCATGGATGGATTTGCTACAAGTCTATCCCTGCATCCTCTTGGCAGCATGGTTCCAAGATGTCTCCTTTGCGGAATAATACTAAACCTCCTTAATGATCCAAATTTCAGGCTTTGATACCACTTGATGCAGACCCCACCCTCTCCTAGGGTCCACGTGACCTCCCGGTCTAAGGATCATTCAAATCATGAGTTAAATCGACACTTCGGGCCCTGTTGAGCCCCCAAAACCATTTACCCAGGTCCTCGTATCTCCCGACACCGAAATGCATAAAGATCTCTCCTTTTGATCGATGGCCTACACGTGTTCTTTGCACTTCGAGCTTCAGCCATTCCAATACTTAACACTTACAAATCCACCGGACTGTCGAATTGGAAATTCTGGAACCACTGAATAGGGGATCGATGATTCATGTTCCCCACTAAGATCAACGACCCACAATGCTTCAATGCTTTGTCTTCGGAGAATTTAGAAGCACCACACACAACAATCTCCCAGAGTGTCGAATTGGCGAACCTCTGGAGGATCCAACGGTTCACAATTCTCCATCGATATATGGTGTAGATATTTTCTAGGCCTCCGAGCTCCAAAACTTTTCAAAGCAACCCTCCACTGATTCTCCAGAGAGCTAGGCCTCCGAAGTGTCCTATCTCCTACCACGTTTTTGCAAAGATTGATAACGCTTAATCACTTCTCCACTTCGGGCTTCAGAGACTTTTGTAGCATGACACTCCAATATTCTAGAGGGATCTGTCATCATAATCCCATATCTGGCACCATGTGTCCATAGTTATGGATGGATCGAATAAAATTTGTTCTCAAGGCGTTCTCGACCCCAACTGCTTTTGTCCAAATTTCCTCCAGAGTGTTGGATCCGATGACACCTATCCACCGAGATCAATGATGGATACAAGCTCCATTGTTCGAAACTATGGGATTTCTCACAATTCTGCGCTCAGTTTCCTCTGTAGTGTTGGACCTCTAGATCTCTTGCCACGTGTCCTTCCCTCGGTCAATGGTCCTTATCAACTCTGAGCTTCGAGACTCTGGAGAGATCGAACTCCCCTTCAATCTATTCTCTTGGATTTCCTATCCTCTAGATCTCCTGATCTGAATATGCATGTCCTTGATGATGGATGACTCTGATGAGCTCCAGGGCTTTGGGAATTTGGGGGGGTTCCTCCACTCCTAACTTCTTCTGAAGTGATAATCCACTGGAGTACATGTAATATTAACACGTGTCCTCGAGTTTTGTATGGCCACGATTCACTTCAGCCTTTGGGACTTCATGGGTCCCGACTTCTCCACACGTCGAATATTTTGAATATGCCAAGTTTGAAGAACTTCACCGATTCAACCTTGTGCAACTTCTCCTGATCCAATGGCTATCCTCTCTCATGCAACCTATAGAATGGATATTGACCATATACCTTCAATAACTCCTCCTTTGTTCTCCACACACACGAATTGTTTCAAACACGCGAAGTCTCAACAACTCATGGGGTTAAACCCCACACTGCTTCTCCATATCTAAGGGTGATGAAAGACCATGGATCCTCTCGAACAGATTTCAATTGTTCGACTCTTAAAACAATGAATCTTCCTCTCATTAAAGATTCTGACCTCTATCCTTACTGAGCTTGATTACACGAGATAAATAGGATCCCTAGCACCCTCCTGTGCGCTCCTCTGGCACTTTAAATCTCTTGACTTAAATTTTTTCTAAGTCCCTTCTGCATAACTCTTGTACTCTCTATCACTTTTGAGCTTTGTTCCTCCAAGGTTTATAGACCTCGGGCACACTCCTTGCATCCCTGGAACTTCCAACGAGTTCCAGACTTAGATATTTTTGATAAAATATCCATATGCACTCCTTGGGTTCATCTCCTCTGAGACTTCTTCAACACTTAAACAAAGTGTTTTTCCGATGCACCCCTTGCATGGGTCTTCTACAATATTTTCTCTCCGTCGAACAACTGTGCACTCTTTTCACTTCAACTAAAAAAATTTTCACTCCTTGTACTTCAAATTTAAATTCATGTTATCTCTTTTGATCTTCTGAGTCTATCTCAACTCGGCCTATTCACTCCTTGCAGGCACTATGCACTCCTTGCACCAATAATATCAGAAGAGAAACAAATTAAATTTACAGAAACATCAAAGGTTCCCACACTTAACCATGAAAAACATATCCATGCATAAAAGATACATAAATAGATAAAAAACAGAGAGCATAAAGAAACATCACATGTACCAAATTAATTTAGATAAACACAACACCATACATTTGGAATCAAACCTCTTTGTTCTATTCATTCATTAAAATATGTACATGAACTCATACAACTCTCTGCAACTCTTCATAAGCTTCAACTGTTCTTTCAGCAACAATAACAATAACAATGAGCAACCTCATTTGGGCATAAAATACATATATTTATACATGGAGAGGATTCTTGAGCCTTCCCTCTAGACCACCTTAGCGTTATCCTATCATAATTAATACATTCATCTACCAAGGACTATTACATTGAATGTAAATTACATTCAGATATGAGGCAATACTCAGTATATGTACAACCTTATCTGATCATTAAGGTGATTACAACTTCAGCGGCCTTATGTGATGGCTCAAGACTCAAAACATTTAAAATATTTAAATTACAATCCTTTCAAAAAATAATGATGCCCTCTCCTTGGAATTCAAAAACAATTTAAAATTTGTGCGTTGGGTGTTTAGTTGTCCTCCACTTGGCTTCTTTAACTACTGATGGCAGTGCTCCTACATCACATTGGGAAAGACCTCCTACTTGTGCTAGGAGGTCATATTCACTCATGTGGAATGTATACTATGTAGCTACTTTTTTATTAATATGAATATGTACTTTCATTCAAGTTGGGAGGTTTTAGGAAAACCGGGAATTTTTACATGACATCTTATTTAGTTTATGCTATAGTCTACAGCCACGTTTTTTAGGACTTGCCTCGAGCTAGGAATGTACATTTCAAAAAGGATCCAGTACAGTTCTAATATCCAACATTATGGAAGCATAAGGCTCCATACAACTTTTATGAGGTACAAAATTATTTCTTGGCCTTCTTCAAAAAGTTAATTCATGGTCCTACCAAATCTTGGTTGTCATTGGAAGTTGCAGCCTTTCTAGTAGAGAAAGAAATCTTTGAGACTTTGGAATATTTTAGTTTTATCAGACTCTATGGTTTCTAGGGAAAACCCTCTTTCCTACCTTTCTATTTCTTTGAAAAATTATTCACTATCAAAGTGTGCAAACAACAAAAATATTTGGAACATTTCTTTAATGAAAAAAGAAAACATTTACTATTGAAAATTGGAGAAATTAATGTAAAGAATATTTCCCATTTGGATGAATTTGCCACTCTTTTTTATCATTTTAATTTAAATAAAATTTATTAAATTTATGGTTTTGACCCTAATAATTTATTCTCGGAACACATGATTGAAATTGGGTATGGTTCATCATTTAACAAGTCTATTCAATTGGAAGAAGGAGGAGGAGACAATCAAAACCCTCTAGAGGTATCAACTGAAAAGATCCTTGATGACATTGATACATTGGTCAATACAAATGACCACTATAATAAATGGGGGCGAAATACAACAGGTAGAAACTTGGGATCACCAATTTTTTATCAAAAATGTACTTCGACCAGAGAAAAACCTCATGACAATAGTCAAGAACAAAGGAAATATTCTAATAGAAACTCATATGATGGAGGAGATAAACACCCTTCCAAAAGGGTAATTGAAATAGCACACATATTTCATGTATATACAAAAGTAAAAAGAGAAGTTGTTCATAAATAAGGCCATGAAGTACCTAAATCTGAACTTAGTGTAAGAGATATGGATGTTGGCGATATAATAGAAGATCCCAGTTGGGATAGACATAAACTGATTGAGAGTAGAACAATAACATAAGAATTGGATTCTTAGGAGCCAAATGTATTTGAAGAAGAATATGTCACCTTGCACCAATGGCCTACAACAAAAATTAAAATAAATTGTTGCTTGAAAAAGTGAATTTGAAAAATAAAAACGTTTCTGAAAAGTGGAAATCGGAAATTGATTTCCAAGGAGTAAAACCCTCGAAAGTCATGAAATTTCATGAAGCAATAGGTGAATCTTTGAAATAATCTATTGATGATATAGAGAAAGAAACCCTTATTCTAAAAGAAAAAGTGAAATAATTGGAGAACTCTCTACTTCCAAGACCCCTATTTGTTGAGCCCATTGTTGACATACAACCATTAAACACTAGAATGTGTACCATAGTCCATTTCGGTATTGAAAGATTCATTGATCCTATTAATGGTTGTTAGGAAATACATCGAAGAAAACATTTAGAAAAGGATTGTTTTAATCCTTGAAATATGGGAAATAGAAACAAGTTCAGGTACTCTCTTGACAAGTATTGTACATTTTAAAGAGTATCTCCAAAAGGACCTAGAAATTTATGAGTTTTTGTAAATAAGTTGTTGGTATCTTTCGACAAAATTATTGAGTTTAAACGACATTCATATAAGAAAGAGAAATGTTTCTTCTAAGGCTCAATTAAAAAAAATAAATGCATGTTGGGTGAAAAGGGTTGGATGTTTGTGGGAAATGTTTTCCAAGCATGACATCATTAGTAAACAAAATAGGTGATATATTCCTAAATCTTGTTAATCTAACCAAAGAGTTAGAGGGCCCACACTTAATCATGGATTAAATACTCCTTTCAAAATTTCAATTACAAGAACAGTTGGACTCTTTAAATCTTTCATGGGTGACTGAGTTCGATAACTTAACTGAATATTCCAAAGAAGAAAGTGGAGAAGTGGTTAATTCGATATGTAAATAAAAATAAAGATACACTTCATCAATTGGGATTTGATTTCAAAGATATGGAAAATGAATTGTTTAAAACCAAGACTAAGAAAGAAATAATGGTTTCTCCTGTGCAGTAGTATATTGGAAATTTGTTAAAGAATGCCTTAGTTAAGATAACACAAATAGATCTACAAGGATTTTTTAATACCATTAAAGCACCTCCAGCCCAAAATCCTATAAAGGAGACATAAATAAGTAAATTATGAAGAGTTTGGATTTTTTTGGGCTTAAAGGCTAACCTAAGTTCTGATCTCAAACGTTCCCAACAAAACCCTCAAACTATTGGCCCTCCTGGTAAACCATAAGGAAACGTTGTGCATAGAGTGCACATCATAGTCTCACCTGAGATAAATTATGGAGGAATACAAGACCCAGATGTCTTCAGCCAGGGAAGGGATCGAGACTGTACTCTATTCCTTTTTCTCATGCATCATGTTTATTATCCATTCCTTTAGACCTAGTATTCATTCATTAGTCAAACTATGCATGCATGTTGTCATAATTTAAGCTAAACATTCCTTCTTTAATTGATAAATAACATAACTGTAAAACAATCATTTAGACACATTAACATGTCAGGCTTATCGTGGTTCACCCCCCTAGGGCTACGTCCACAAAGATATGTCTTTTCTTCTCTTTTATCAATCATTCTTCAAAATTTTCACTGCGCACATTACATTCTTCAGGATTACAATAAAACAAATAGGACCAATTTCATCCATGAGGAAGACTAGACCACACCAAGCTCCACATGCTATGACCTAACCCTAAAAAACTAGCTTATTCATACCAAAACTATTGTCTCCTTGACCAAACACTACTATACCTCCTAGGCCTTTATTTATACTATTCTATTGGCCTATATACATTACATTCATATCAAAAACTCCAACCCTAACATGGATAGGTTTGTCTACATGTGTGCCATGTTTATTTTCCTCCATATATGGCGAGTGCTCCAAAAATAGGAATTTATTTCCCAAAATAGGTTTGCACCAATAGGCCCCCAACATTGACATGTGGCTCGTCCAGAGAAACTCATCCTTAGTTTACACTCTAGATTTCTATTTGCAACTCATGGAACACCTTTTCCAACTCAATGAATTTCTCTTTAACTTGTGTGCTCTGCTCTACCATATTTTCCACACTCTGCATTGTAATGTGAACTGCCAACATTTCCCTGCATTCTGCATGCATTTTCTCTATGTACCCTTTCTCTTCTTATAGTTTTTGTATCATCCTCTCTGCTTCTTGTTGTAATGGCTCCAACTGAGCCTGTCTTGATTTCTTGTCAGTCTGTGCATCCTTCAACTTTTCCTACAGTTTCTTCATATCTTGCACACTCCTCATCTTCTCCAGGATGGCCATTGCCTTGTGTTGTTGCTTTAAGTCCTAAATGTCTACAGTTATCTTCTCTTACTTCTAGTACAATTGATGTATTTTCTCATCTTCTTCCATGCTATTCCACATTTGAGAAATCGTGTCATATAATTCTTCCACTTCCTTAGCTTCCCGTGTAATATTTTTGATGTGTGCACTTGCCTCCTGTTCTCTTTGATATCTGAATTATGGGAGTGTAGTAGGGCTCAATTTTTCCATTACCTCTGTGATCTGTTGTTTTTATTTCTCCATGATCTGCGCAATCCTCTTAAACTTTCTTTCTAGTGTAACTTCCATCTCCAGCACGTAGTCTGGTATGTTTTTATAGACTAATTTCAGTCCCTTTTCTAATCTATATGTGCATATCTTATTCTTCTCCTTCTCCATGGTCAACTGATCACAATTAATTTGTAACACTTCTGTAACCTCCCTGCCAATTTCCAAGTTAGTAGCATCTTCGTGGGTTCTGGATTGGACTTCTTGCATCACACTTGCTTGTAGTCTGTATATTTCCTTTGTAGGTATCTTCCCCATAACCATATCAACTTGGTCTATGTACCTAACTGGCTTATGTGTTGTCTCCTCATAAATTCTCAACATCTGCTATGTGACCTTGAAGGTGTCGTTGCCCTTCACCACTGTCTGAATTGTTTCTCCCTATTCCTTTTGTGTAGGTTCTTGATGTGTATTCTTTGTCTGTTTCACTATAGAAATATGAAGCCTTGTAGAGTATCATGGACTTCCACCATCTTAGCCATGATCTACTCCATTTGTGCCTCTACTGTGCATACTACATATTCTCTTATGTCTTGGAATGTTTCGGCCACTAACTCGACATTGTCCTCAATACTCGTTATTACTGGAGGCTTCTTATGATATTTATTTTTCTTTCATGTTTCATTTTCCTGTCTTCTAGTTCTCTTCTTCTGTGAGGTTTGTGCCTCATTATTCTTCTTCTATGCATCCTCCTCCTTGGGCCAAGAGGTTTTTCCATTATTGGCATCGCCCTTTAATTATGCCTGTGACATTGTTTCTTTCTTCCTAGGATTTTTCGTTGTTGCGTTGCCTCCTTAATATAGAGCATGCTCTGCATCTTTCCTTGTGTGGTATAATGGAATATATTCTTTCTTTGAGGGCCATGCCTCTTCCTGATCCTTTATTTTGGTTCCTTTCTTTGTTGTTGGCATCTTCCACTGCGTGGTCCAGTATTTTACAATCTAGTCGACCTCATCCCTTGATGCACATTATCACATTTCCAACCACTTTTTCTTCGGGTCCCTTGTGTCCTGGATCCATATGTGATGTTTGGATGCCTTAAAAATGGCAATCCCTCTGTTCTCCTGGACTATCTCAATAGGAAACCTCCATACATTTTTTTCTTTCTATTGCATGTCTTCCAGAAACATGGCAAACACTGCGTTGTTTGCTTGTTAATTGTTATTGTCCGTAGCTTTCTAGAGGGTTTCATATCTCATTGCATAGAACTTCCCCTACATGTATACAAAAGATAAGAACTTTGGTTCTGTTGACGGGTGAAATTGAACGCTCGCCAACTGGAGAAGTGGATCCGGTCCGGGGTTGTCTAAATAACCCAATCCATTTGGGATGATCCACCCCGACGGGTTTAGCAGCTCCGTTGGCCGATCTAAGTCCTACGAAAATAAAAGAAAACTAACTAAAGGAACTAATCTAAATGAAAACAACAATTAAAGCAAACTAATAAACAAATCTGAAATACATATATACAGTCTATTGCCTAATATTATACAACAATAATTCTATGAAACAAAATGTTCAATTATCAACATAATTAAATCTTAATCACAAATGTACAATATTTACAGATTACAGATTTTAAATGAAAACCTGCAAAAATCATTTGTAAACTGTCCTATGACAACAAATCTGTTGTTTTTTTATTTTTATAATTTTATGAGAAGGAAGTAAAATGAAAACTATATAAGCTGAGTGATTAAAATAATAATCCTAACTATAAATCTGAACTACTTAAATAACACTAGTAAACTAACCTATAATAACGCTTTCCAATTTGTCCCGTGCAAAGTATCTGATTCAGTTGTTCGATGGGAGGAAACCTGCACCAAATTTTCCACAGGCTTCTTGTAAACAGGAAGCAGCAGTGCTCTTTGAATATAAACGACAGGACAAACAATACATAAAAAATGACATCAATCTTATAATTCACAAATCATCACATTTAGATAAATCTGTGTGCAAAGATTTGTGCAAAATGATTCATTTAACGAAGAAGATAAACCCTTTAAATTCATTAAATTGAAGCAAGGTAATTGTTGTACTTTAAAATAAGAGAAATCAGATATGGACAACACATAACCCAAATCACATCAACCTGTAACGACTTATGATAGCTAAAGTAGTCGATAATTGATTGCAAACTGATATGAAGAAAACTTGAAATAAAAGTTTGATATATTGAAAGCTAAAGCTATTACAAGACATCCACTTTCATCCCAGTTCATATCTTCATAAATCCATACTCTGTTCTCCCAACCGTGATGATGGGTCCATTACAAAAAATAACATATATTTAAAGACCACAGGGTAAAACATCCCTGTGGGAATTATCAACCACTGTTTACAAAAAATATGGGAATAATATCCCAAGTCTCTATTCCTGACTAAAGCTAACAACCTATAACAAAACTATATCATAAAATTATCTCCTAAACTGCCACAGCATGTCCAATTTGCCATTGAAATTCGTAGGTACCTGAAGGTGGACAAGAATAGACAAGTTTAGATAATGTTTTATTTGTAAAATTGACAAAAATCTAAATTTTAAGACTAGCTACAGAATCTCATGATTCTGTAGCTGGTCTAATTTGAAAACAGAACTGTTTTAAATCAATCCAAAACCAAAAGAAATATATTCAAACTATTAAACAAATATTTAATTACTAATTGAAAACAGAACAAATCGTTTAAACCAAAACTTCTATGCTAATTGAGATCAAACAAAATCGTGTTTGAATCTATTTCAAACGAAACAGACCCTAAACGAATATCAAGCAAATCTCTGGTATCAATCCAACACTCAACAGAATCATTTAAATCCATACTAACAGAGCTGTATCAAATCTGTCTTTGATACTAATCCAACTCACACAAATAATTATGCTAATTCAAGGCACGCAGCATTGTTTGCAAATCAAACTGAACAGGAATGAATCGAACTAACTTAGGGCCGACACAATCATTATACCAATGCAAAATTGTATCAATCAAAACATAGTTGTGTCCGATTTTAGCAAATAAATCTTGTGTATAGGTCGAATGCAATCATAATCCAAAATGAAAATATTTATTCAAAACAAAACATAATCATTTCTTGAATCTATTCGAACAGAACCAAACGAAAGCAAACCCAATCGACTACCCTAATTCAAACGTACAGAATTGTTTCAAACACAAAACAAACAGAATTGAAAACAACTCAATCGTTTATACTAATCTGAGAACAATAAAATCACATAACCAAATCATAGCTATATTTGATTTTAGCAAAACAAATCGATGCAGACAAAATAGTTTATGCTAATCCCAATCGAAATCTTTCATGCTAATTCAAATAGAAAACCAAATCATTTCTGGTAATTGGAAGTAAACAGAACCATTTCTGAATCTATTAAAACAAATAGAAGTAACCGAAAGCAAACCCAATCGGTCATACTAATTCACCAATTCATAAAACAAAATCGATATTGAAATACATTCCTGAGCAGTAAGAAAATGATTCGATCATGATAACTTTGAATTTACAAAGGCCGTTGTTGCTTCGACATTTATAAAGACAATTGAACCGGTGTTTTTTTGTTTCTTCTCGTTGGCTTGTAGCCTGTCGTTCTCCTTTAACAGCACTGGCACCCGTTCCTCTAATGATTTGATCTTAGATTGCAATAGGGGGACGTCCATGTAATAACGTTGAAGCCAGGAATTGCATTGGGTACAAGGTGATTGATCGGGCTTTGACATCACAGGCGAGGGTTCTTTCAAGTTACCAGGGGTGTCACTGTGAAGCTTGATTGCCGGAAATTTAGGATCATTTTTGAGGCACGGAGGTAAGTTGGAGACATAGTCATAGGGTTCCATAGAGCAGAGGCCATGAGAATAGGGGTATTCCTCGGCTAGGAAATGTTCAATATCAGAGTCTGAATCATCGCTCAAGACGATGGGTTTCTGGTCAGTGCTCTTCTTGGGCTTGTTCCGAGCGCATCTCGATATCCATCATGCATTTTTCTTTCCCTTACTGTTGACAACAGTATCACCTTTTCCTTTCTTCCTCACAGGCCTCTTGATGGCCTTGGTATTGTCTTTAGCACATGGGTAGGCTATGGTATCGGGTAGGTCCATGTCGGGGCAATTCAAGGGTTAGACAAGGGGTAAAAGGGTAGGAGGTGGCACGACTAGCTCAACCAGGGTTTCAGTAACCACAGACTTATCCATTAGAACACACTTAGGGGTGGCAAAGCCATTCCTAGATAGGAAGGCTTGCCAACAGTCACCACTAAGGCTCAGATGATGATCAATAATGACTTTGATCAAGCAGTGATGGAAAAGGATACTATCAGCGTTCTCACGCTTGAATCGTTTGGACATCTTGTACAGACTACGTAAGAGATAATGTGGCATATTCAGAGGGTAGCCTATAAAATTCATCAATAACCGAAGATGATATAGAAATACCAAGCCATAACGACCTTTGCAGGTCACAAACTGCTTAACAATTGCCAAAAGATTGTGCCACCTAGGTTTTTGGGTAGTGACAGGCATACCTCTATCACAAGTAACAATCTTCCTTGATGTGAATAGTAGCATCCACGGCACCTCGTCTACTTTGGAATTTTTAAACCACCTTTGCCCTATAGCTGGTAGTCCTATAGCTGAGCTTAGGAATTCCTCATTTAGCTCAAGCTGTATGTCTCCGACATTATCCCTGCATCCATCGAAGGTGAGGGTGAACTATTGGGCAACCGAAAGGTTGAAACCCTCAAACCTTCAGATAAAAACTAGCCAGCCACTATTTTCCAAATCTTGACGAGCATTGTCGAATAGCAACGGAGTTTGGATACCATTTGGTTCTATGCGCACCACAGGTGCCATAGAACAGAATACACAGTGAGCAGGGTGAACGGTTAAGGGTTTGAACAGGGTATACGCCAGACCGATAGCTCATAGGCTTCCTCGAAAACCAACAGAGGTAACCTGGGATAGAAGGCGAGCATTAATGCCTAAGTGTGTGAAGGTGGTGGAAGGCAATAAACCCATGAAAAACAATCATATCCAAATGTACAACCGACGACGCCTATGGTGATTGAAATCACTATTGGTATATGTTAAAAAATAATGCCATTCAAACAATCTATGGTAAGTCGACCCAAATGTTTGCACAAGCATAGTGTTTGCATGGTTTTAAAATCAAAACAATGTTTTGAATAAGGGTTTGACCATTAAAGGTATGCTTTGTATAAAATCATTGAATGAAGGGTCTAATCGCCATATTAATGCGTTTTTATGAAACCATTGAATTCAATCAAAAGAAATAGAACATCAAACCACCATTGAATCAAGGACTCAATCACAATCATTAGAATATCATCAGAGTGTCATAAAAAATGAAATCATATTAACAACAAGAAAATGCCAAATGAGTAAAGGTTTTGGTGTCTTGCCAACTGTGTGACTGTCATTGAGTTATAGGCAAAAATGACCATAGAACAAGATTATAATCCAGTGGTGATTTTAATGCCATCGACATGACTTCAAACTCAAAGTTTTCACACTTGCAGTCGTGAAAATGAGAACAAAAAGGTAGGTGTGCAAATGCGCAAGTTTTATTCAATAGATTGCGATGAGAATCAAGGGTTCCAAAACACTTGTGTAGGCAGCTTATAAAGATAAGATAAAAATGTGAAATGGCTGCCAACAATGGCGACACACTGGTAGAAGCAGTTATCTCTGCCAAAGGAACAAATTCAGATTATGATAACAAGAATAATTCAAACTCAAAAACAACCAGAAAGTTGTTTAAACATCATTATTAATCAAATATCCCAGCAGTGCTTAAAGGATGAAAATTGATAACAGTCTTAAGACAAGCAAGCCATGATATTAAAGATAAAATCTCCAATACTGTTGACAGGGCCACTGCTACCAGCAGGCGTCCATAGCCTCGACAGGGTTTCCATTTAACCCACTCTGATATCTGTATCCTGACAAGAAGTTCCAGATCAGAATAAAGGACATTTTAAGGTCAAGAGATTTCATACTTACGAATTTTCATATACCTGACATTGCTTCGCTACCAGCGGGCTTGTTCAGTTCCCCGGCGAAGTTGTCTTGGCATCATGCATGCATTTACCCACTGCCAGCAGACCTGTTCATCATCCCGACGGGTTTACAAGCACTTCCCACAACTCTTTTAATGATTTATTTTGTTTTTTAAAGATATATAGTTGAGCGGGGTTACGCTGAAAATTATGATATTTTAACATATTTTTTACAGGCCTCAAAAGAATTTTTAAAACTGTCCTTCATTGAGATTTAGAGATGGTTTGTTTACAAAACCGACCTTCTAAGGCAGGGAGACATCTTCTTAGTCATTCCCTTAAGGAATAGGGACAGCGTAAGGAGATAATGGATGATCGTGACAGGCTTCACACACAGATCGAAATCAGTTAACTTCTTACAAACAACAGTCTTTTCTCAATTATGGATGTAAATTTCAGAAGTAGTTTATAATTGATGTTTAGACAAATTTTCAAGAGTCATTTCAGAGGAAGAATTTTCTGTTTTCTTTGTCTGACCAGTTCATAATGCAGGTATGTGTATTTCAACCGCAAAAACTAGTAAGCATAAGGGAGAAATCAAAACACACCAGCGAAGAAAAAATTGGAAAGCAAAGAAATCCAAACAACAAAAACAAAAAAAAAATATGTACAGAAGGTGCATCTGAAAACCTCATGCAACAAATCCCTTGGGAAACTGAAAGAAAGTAGGAAAATCCTAATTGATGGGAAACAAGTCTTACTCGTGGTACCTTGGGTCAGGGTTGATTCAGATTTATTTATCTC